>JAYMFT010370956.1:0-21643 GCA_038088735.1 Panulirus argus
TATCCCCAGGGGATATATATATATATATATATATATATATATATATATATATATATATATATATTGCCACATATCTTAATCTTGTATATACAGTGTATGCAAAAAACTAGGTCTGACCACCATATATTTTCAAAAGAAGGCATTCAATTGCCTGTGTTTTCAGCTAACACTGAAAAAAAATTGTACAGCATGACTTTGAGCATTATATTTTACTGAATGATACTAAGATTAACTGTGGGCACAAGCATAAGAAAGTCTCATTCACTATTCTAGTTGAAATATACCAGTTGTGCCTGACTGAGCAATGTACAACTTTCAAAAAACAGATGACAGACAGTCATGCAATCCCAGCAGCAGACCAGTTTCATTCTACAGGCTATATATACTGTGGCTACTAAGTTAGGTGAGGTTCTCATAGGTTTTGTTGACTTGAAGCAGTTTTCATAGGTTCTGTTGACTTTTAACCAGTGTTTTACCTACTTGTACATTAATAAAATTCACAGATTTCTTAATATATGTAACACTCACAACTGTTGCCTTATCTAACATCGTTCAATAAACTGTAAAGCATCTTGTCATGCTCTGCAACTGTTACTGTATTCTCTATGGACTACACTAGCACTATACAACAAAATTGCACAACATCCAAAGCTAACAGCAGGTGAGTTGTGAGATTATTTTGGCAAAATAAATAATGAATGAACAGATTTACATATTCAACAGATAACAGCACATAAAGTATCCACTAATACATATTTCCAATGTGATCCTCATAATACATTGGACAATGAGTAATGAGAACCTAAACAGATATTTACCTGTAATTTGCTCTTTTTCATATTCTGACCACCATGGTACAGGCATAAACATGCCTCAGTCAAGATCATCTCAGATGAAAGTTTAAAGGGACAGATGAAAAGATTAAGAACATAGAAATTAATCAAGGCTTTGCAAGGGTCTGTAGACCTTCTTAAAGGCAAAAATATGAAAGGAGAAAAATTAATTGAGGAAGAGAGTTCCATTGCTTTACTATTCGAAGGAAAGAAATATCATAATGGTCAATGTTTGAGTGACCAATCTCCTCATAAAAACTGTAGGAAGCATCAGCCAAATGCATTTCTTGGGTAAGAACCAATGAATAGAAATTCTAATGATGAAATTCCAACATTAACAGGTTGGCAAGACTGTACTTGAACATTAGGCTCATCTTACATTACAGGATTACTGAGTGGCTTTACATCTCAACAAAGTCTATCTAAATCACTTCTACCTGTTTGAAGTCCCCTGACATGCCTTGTTTCCACTACCGCAAGTTAGACAGGGTATTAGAAGGACCCAACATCCCTTAATATCCAAGAGATATCTCTGCCTAAGGGAAAAACCAGCATACGTATTTACCAATTATGTAACTTTTGACTATGCACTACCACTCTAACACTCTTAATGAATGGAGAGTGTCAAGTCTTTGGTGTAAGTACAACCTGAAATAAAATAGCCCTGACAAAGTTAGACGCTACAGGGGGTTCAAATTCTATTTCTTATTTTCCATATCGATTATTCTTGGACTATACCTTAAAAAAATATTTTTCCACGGGAAGGTAAACACTGTATGTGCTCTAATTAACTATCACCAGTAGACACTTGACATTAAAATCTTAACGGGGAAAGTGCTCTTCACCCCTTGGTCAGAAGGTTTCTGTTTACATTTGAAGAGTCACGAAGGAAACACAGGGAAGCGAGCCGAACCCTACGAATTTAGCCAATCATTGCGCTCACAAACAGAAACCTAGTTTTCTATTGGCCGAAATAAAAGGGACTCTATAAGACCTTCTGACAAGTGAGTGTTACAGTACATCACAAAGTTCCTCATTGGATGAATTTTCACAAATAAGAATTGGCATTACATTATACGTCAAAATCAATCTCTTTATTATTGGATGATCTCATGAGGAATGTAGGAAACACACTGGGATAGAGAGGTGCGTTGCGTACTCTGTAGGGGTAAGAAGAAGGGAAATGAGTCTGATATTCGCAGTCCAAGATTGAGATTCCTACCTGTACAAGTACTGTTAAGGAATGAAATATGTCAGTCAGTCTCGTAGTGCTCAGACTGGAAACAGCTGACGACAGCCCGACACTCAAACACATTGAGTATCAAGGTAAGACTGTCAAACATTGATGACTTGCCAAGTTATCTTTGTTTATTGATGTCATTTTCAGTGTAATAGATATTTAATACCTTTTGAAGAGTATTTCTTGAAGCAGATTATTACAGGAACTCTATTCTGTATCAGTTAATACATTACACACTTGTAGTTAACTTTTAGGCCCAACCACTTAGGTGTGCTGGTGGTAAGCTAATACCTGAAGGTCCATTGATTACTTAGCCATATGTAATAATACCTATTTGAACAGTATGGGGAGAGAGTGATGCACTTATGGAGCATCATCTCTTGAACTTTCTTTATATGTATGACAAGATTTTTTCACTGGGAAGGGTTAGTGCATAGCACTCCTTAAGAAAATATTCTGTAAAGAATAAAGAGTCGTGTGAGTTTAATGTTGATGGTTTTATTTCAAGCTCGAGAGAAGATTTGTCTGAGGATTAATTCTATCAACCCTCGAGTGTGTGCGGCAGAAAGAAAAGAATAGTCTGGACCAGGGAGGGAAACTTGAAAACTTCTGCAGTGCTCACTTTGATTACTAATTATATGTTACGAAGAGAGAGTTTTCCCTTTTGTCTGCCCTTTTTGTTGTGCATATGCTCTCATGCCCATGAGACAGACCATGAGGAAATGAATGCAGGGTTTAAAAGCTGGAAAACTTATTATTTCCATAAGTGTCCCTTGAGCTGTCTTGCCTTCCCATTGCTGTACAAAAAACTGTTCCCCTGGACCCTCAGTAGCTGCTTTTAGTTAATGCTTGTGATTTGGGAAGTCTGAGCTTGTGCTAGTTGTTGGGGAGAGGATGATGTAGTCAGCCTTCGGGGTGGTTGCTGGCTGGCCAAGGATGGCCTCATTTTATGAGCATTGGCTGTGGACAAGGTTGTTCACAAAGGGTGAATGAAGGCTTTTGCCATCTAACCAGATTATGAGAGTGTAGGCTGTATCCTGACATGAATATTCCAAGGGAATCTCATGCTTAAGAGACACCATCATGGAAAAAAAAAAATTTTCAACTTCCAAAACCTACATTTTTGATAGCGCACTGAGGAGGCATGTTGCTTTTGAAAGTGGATGTGTGAATGGGAACACCAGTATTGCATAGTAAAGCTGTATATTGTGCAGAATGAAATGTTAAGAAGTGCTTATGTTAATGTTTTGAAAGATTAAAAAATACATATGTTGTGAAAGCCTCTGTTCATTAGCATGCTGGACATTGTTGAGGATATGTTTAAATGAACTGAGAGGCCATGTGCTATTAATCCATCTCATATCAGTAGGAACAGAAATGAATGTCATAGATTGATAGAATTTTCATTCCTCTTACTTGTCAGAATTTGTAAACATTGCCCTTTATTTACAGCACTTCGATCCTGCAACAGTCATTGTGCATCAGACCGTGAGGCTAGTCCATCAGAGTGGCCCCCATTAGTGACAGACACGTTGTTGTCTATACACCGAGGCCGTAGAGAACCCACACAGATAACTGTTACAACACTTGAAGAGGAGCACATCATTGAGGTCTTACTTGGCTTTCTTTTTTTGTTTTCCTTTTGGTTACTCATTTCATTATGTTAATTCAGAGCTAAAACTTTGCTACCCCAGGAGAACCAGTCTGTCTCACCTGTGTTTGTGTGTGTGTGTGTGTTTGTGTGGAGGGGGGATGATTTTAAAGATGTTACTGTTATAACTAAAGTTTTTAGTCAAAGTGTGGATGTATATTCTAGTATCGTAGGTTCCAGTGGTATATGAATATGATTTTTATCTTTATTGCTTTTTTGCTTTATTTATTTTATTAGGTCTTCTTTCTAACTCTTTCAGCTTTACCCATGTACCTTGTACACATGGGACTAGAATCTGACATGTTAGATACATGACTATGTTTCCCATCTTCATTCAGAAGTTCTGTAGTGGCTTTAAGCCTTATAATGATAATATATGTCACCAGTAGTAATATTTCACCCTCAGCTGTTAGTTACCCATTAACACCATGGCGAAAGGATGTTTAATCTTAGCACACATCTGGCAACCATGCCTATGATGACAATTACTTGGAAGAAATAGGCTTAAAACCAGGCTTGCATACTGTCATCCCACTCAGGAAACTTAAAGAGATTACAGGTGTTTCTTTGTTTTCTTTTTTGTTGTCATAGTCTTTTAACATTATGCTGAATTAATTTATAAGGCCATTTTTTTTTTATTATTCTTTTTAATGCTTTGGAAAAACTAAAGTTAGGAGGAAAGCAAAATAGCCCAAGCTCAAGACTGACAGGTTTAAAAAGAATCTCCATGATTAGGGCAGAAAATATTTGACATATCTGCTTCATCCATTTTGAAAGTAGAGGTACTTAATGATAGGGACAGCAAGAAGAGACATACTTGACTGAGCCAGTGGTAAATATCGCAGAGGATGAGCAAACTGAAAAAGTTATTAGCTGCAAAACCAAACATCAAGGAGTCAGTTGGCAACACCAGAGATAGGACAGTGGTAGCAAATACATCCAAAGAAGTTATCTGGTTAAAGAGAGCCATATGCTATACAGCAAATACATCCAAAGAAGTTATCTGGTTAAAGAGAGCCATATGCTGTCTAGACAGTGCACCCTTTTTATCTAACAGAATCTTAAAGAATAAAAACAAACTTAGATTTTAAGGCATTAAATGGTAAAGGCACAGCTTTGTGGCAGGGTTGGAGGTCACACAGTTTCCTTATGCACATCAGGCAAACTTAAGATTGATGAGTGATATTTTTCTCTTCTGTGGGACCCTTGAGTGAAATGAAAGGCTAAATGTACTTTATTGACCCTATGTTAGATTAGAAATGATGTTAGTGATGATAGAGCTGATTATCTCTATGTTTTGGTTTTGATAATTTTAGCTGTGTTATCTTGAAATAGGGAAGAAAAAATACTACTCATGTATTACCTGCATGGTGTAAAAGATAACATAAAGGTATGGGAGCTGGGTGCTGGAAACCCTCCCTACCATATAGTTTAGTTTCTAAAAGATAGAACAAAAGAAGGAGCTAAACGAGAATTGTATATCTTTCTCAAAAACTCAGGTTATGGTGTCAAATGTGCATGGATGTAATCAGGATGAGAAGAAAGGTGAAATAGGTAGAATGTATAGGAAGAGGAACCTGAATGCTCTGGCTGTGAGTGAAACTAAGCTCAAGGGGATGAGGGAAGAATGCCCCAGGGTTAGAGTCTGGAGTTAATATGAGAGTGTGAGTAGTGGAGGAGGTGGCATCTTCTGCTGGTGGAGTTGAGGGAGAGTGAAAGAAAATTAGCTACGATGTAATATAGGTGAAGATAAAAGTGGATTATAAAACGTGTCTGTACTCGTGCACCTGTTAGTGGATAAGTGTGGTTGAGAGTTGAGTGTTTTAAAAGGATCTGAATGAATGTGTCAGCAATTTTAATGTAAGAGATTGAGTTTTATGAATGGGGTATTGGCAGTTGAAGATATGATTGGGAGGCATGGGTTACCCAGTGTTATGAGCAAAAGAGTTGAACAGCTTGTAGATTTTTGTACTGAAAATAGATTGATAATTGGGAATATAGTTCTGAGAAAGAGACATTCATAAGTGTGTATAGGAGCATGTGGGGTACACAGTGATGGGCAGTATAGGATCAAGCATCATTTGATAGATGTGCTGAAGAGAGATGCCTGAAAGTAAATCTGTTGAGATAGTCGATTGATGGGATGTCTGATGATTTCTTGGGGGCAGTGGTGAAAGTTCTATAGATGATTTAAGAAAAGAGGAAGTGGTGTGGGTAGAGAGAGGGTGGTGAAAGTGAGGGAGCTTGGAAAAGAGACTTGTGTTAGGAGATACCAGGGAAGACTGGGTGAGGAATGGCGAAGGGGTGAGAATAAATGGATCAAGGGAATGGATGAGGAATAAAAGGTACCTTGGGAATCAATGTTTAAATGTGTGGGAGAAATGTGTGGCTTATGGAAAATAGGATGTATGAATGTGAGAAAAGGTTGTAAGTGGTGGGATGAGGGTGATAAGTTATTTTTGAAAGAGAAAACAGAAGTGTATAGGCATTACCTACAGGGAATGAGTGTGAATGATTGGGAGGTATACAAGAAGATGTGGCAGGAAGTCAAGAGGAAGGTGCAAGGGCTGAAAACAAAAGCAATTGAGAGAGGGGATGATAGAATATCAGTAAACTTTTGTGAGAATAAGAAATTGTTTTGAAAGGAGGTGAATAGTGTGAATGGAATAGAGAATGGGAGCAGCAGAGAGGGGAGCAGATGGGGAGCTGGTAACAAGGCAAAGAAGAGATGAAAGGGAGATAAGGGAATACTTTGAAGGACTGCTGAATGTATTGGATGTTAGGGCGGCAGATGTAGGATTTTGAATATGGAGGTATGTGGAGAGAGAGGCATGGCAGATGGTTTGGTGAAAAGAGATGAGGTGATGAATGCTTTGCGTAAAATAGAGTGTGGAAAGATGGCTGGAGTGAATGGGATTGCAATTGAATTTCTCAAGAAGGGGGATGAAATATTTTTGACTAATTAGTTCAGATTTTCACTGTTTTTGTATGGCTCAAAGTGAGATGCCAGAGGACTGGCAAAATGCATGTATAGTGCCATTGTGTAAGGACAAAGAAGTCAATAGTAAATGTTTAAATTACAAAGTTATATGCTTGTTGAATATGCATGTAAGATGTATGGGAGAGTGGTGATTGAGTGGGTGGTGGCATGCACAGAGCATCAGAATGGGGAAGAACAGTGTGGATTCAGGAGTGGTAGAGGATGGTTGGACCAGGTGTATGCTTTGAGGAATCTGTGCTATTAATATATAGTATGGGAGGATAATTATCAGTAGTAGTGAGTTTTTATCAAGAGAGTAAGGTGTTTGTGCAAGTCTGAAAAGAGGAAGTAGTTCCAGTAGAAAGTGGGTCTGCATCAAGGGTATTTGATGTCACCACGGCCATTTAAACTAATTATGGATGGGATAGTAAGGTAAGTAAAAGCGAGGATTCTGGAGAGCTGGTTAAGGCTACAGCCAGTTTGGGGTGGCATGCCTAGGAGATGGATCAGTTGGTGTTTGCAGATGACACATCTCTGATGGCTCACTTGAGTGAGAAGCAGGTGGCTGAGTTTAGGAGAGTTAATGTAATTAAAAGTTATTACAGGTTGGTTGGAGTGTGAGTTTGAATAGAGTGAACCTGGATGAAGTTGGGTGTTTTACATACCTAGGAGTGGATATAACAGTAAATGTAACTGAGGGAGGTAAAGTGAACCAAAGTTATGGATGCACAGATGGGTATGTTTGATTTTACAGTACAGTAGTCCCAACAATGCTGTATTGGCCTAAAGTAAAAAAAAAAAAAGGGGGGGGGGGAAGATGTGCTGGAGGGTTGATTGAATAAGAAATAACAGGGTAAGAGAGAGACATGGTAGAAGAAAGAGTAAGGTTGAGAGAGCTAAAGGGGATTTGTTGATATGGTTTGGACATATGGACAGGATGAGTGAGGAGAGCCTAAGTGTGTATATCTGTCAGAAGTTGAGGGAACAAGGAGGAAGGGGACACTAAGGATTGGGTGGGGAGGATGGAGTGAAAGATACATTGGGCGATCAGGGCTTGAGTATGTAGAAAATTGTAAGTCATGCATTGGATAGAACAAGTTGAAGTGATGTAGTTTGCAGGGGGTGATGTGCTGTCATTGGCCTGAACCAAGGTATTTGATGCATTCAGGGAAATCTTCGAAGAGATCTTTGGGGCTTAGTTGTGAATCGTGGGCTGTGGTTTCAATGTATTATAAATGGCAGCTGGGAAGTGGATGTAAGCAAATGAGACTGTATTTCATCTGTTCTTAGCACTACCTCATTATGTGGGAAACAGCAGACAAGTGTGAAAAATTGAAATAACTTATTTTAGTTTGACTTTTTTTAGTAAATACTTTTATAATTGTTTCAGGCTATAACAATATCAAGCAGCAAAGAAGAACATTTTGATATGGACCACAAAGCTAAGTGTGGCTCAGTAGATAAACCAACTGCAGAAACTCAAACAGATTTGGGAACTCTGAGCTCTGGTGGAGTACTACCTAGAACTAGTAAGGAATCCACACCAGGTGCATCTAGTAGTAAAGAAGGTGTGTAATATAAGATGGAATTGTAATCCAGTTTTTATCATACCTAACCATATGGCAGGGTATTTATTATAATGGTACTGGATTTCTGCATGTCTCTTGGTCTGGTATTAGAGTGTCAGGTTTCTGTGTATATTATTGCTTTAATGCATGAAAGTGCTGATGTTTAATGTCTATCAAACTTGGTAGGAGTGAGATTGGCATAAATACACAGAACAGATATAAAGTAAGGTAGACCAATTAACATAGGAGTGAGATTGGCATAAATACACAGAACAGATATAAAGTAAGGTAGACCAATTAACATTTAGTAAGTGTGCTGCATTGTTGTTGTAAAGCTTTACATAAAATTTATTAGTGCTGTGATTAACCATGAATTAACCCCTCTGAGCATTATTGTGCCATCAAACAAAATCTAGGACTGTTGTGATGTCTTCCATTCAACTATTTATTTCTCTGTCAGTCTATCCATCAGTCTGTAACATTTCATGCCACAAGCTTTTATATATTTTTCACTTCTGGGTTTTAGTTTCTTAGCCATGGATTGAGCCCTCTGAACATGTGAAGGAATTCTTGCATAGGGGGTTAAACTGAATCCAGTTGCCTACCAAGCTGGGCATAATTTATGAGAATTGCCCCCTTTGACATTCAAGGAATGAAAGTTTAACTTTTTCTTTGTGTATTAGGCTTTAATGATTATTTAGCAATATCTGAAGCACTTTGGCAGCATAGCATCAGCTGACAACAGGGCTCACTCAGTGGTTTACCCTTCAATCTTGTATCATTTGCTTACCAGTTCATGTGCCTTTGATGTGATATCTTTGGGAGATCTGGACCTGAATTCCCATTTTTCACATTACCAGGTCAGTACCCCCATTTATTTTTTCATGGTTCCAAGTCATGATTAGTGAGTACTTTATTGTTCCAGGAAAAATTGGTTTACAGGCTTTTGCCAGTCATCTGTTCACAGTGTGGTGGTTATTGTTTCAGATTTAATTTTCTTGGACTCTTCTGCTTGGCTTTGTTTTGCTTTAGGTTCTCTTTTCGCAAAGGATAAAAGTTCTTTTTCATCCAGCTTGTTTCAGACTTGATTTGCTGAACTTTCCTGTTGTTACACTGGTTTTGATTAGCTCCCAGGTTCTCACTTTTTTTAAAGGATCAGAGGAGGAGTTCTTTTCTGTTCTGATTTTTTTTTTTTTTTTTTTTTTTTTTTTTTTTTTTCTCCCTGAAGATTCAGAATTGTATTATGAAAATTCCAGAGTGAAAGCTACCTTGGATTATATTATGTCCTTTCTGGCATCTTAGAGGATCATAAGTTGAATTTTCAGTTATTTCTAGAAAGTTGGTTTTGCTGCACCTGTTTTCTAAACTATTTCAAATAGGAGTATCATGACATTAGCCTGCTTTTCTTTTTTTCCATATGAGAATGATCCTTAAGTCCTATTTCATGATGAGAAGTGATTACTTGTTGTGTGGACATGTCCAGGTTGGTTTACCTTGTTTTTTTTTCATGTTTACCCAAACCTTTCATTGTAGGGAGGAAGAATTTTTGACCTCATAGAAAAATGAACTTTCAGTCTTAGATAGTAATGGTCTTTCTTTAGAGTTTCCATGTAAACTAAGTCAGTCTCACATATACTGTTGTAATTTTTAAACTTTAAACTGTGGTGATTTATTGCACAGAAAGTAAAACTTTATTTTCATGAATCATGTTGAATGGGAAATTTGTGGTGACAATGGGATGATGCTATAGTAGATACAAGCAGAGGAGTTGATGCCATAATGGAGACAAGCAGAGGAGTAAACACCACTGCTCACTCATTCCTCCCTCCACTGCCACAGGCCATCACAACTGGCTGCTTTAAATAGTTATTGTTTGGTTTTCTTCCCTTCTTTAGATTTACATTAAGCATCTGCACAATACATCCTGTATTATTCTTGTTTGTCACAAATGTGAAAGAAACAAAATTGACTATGGGTGGGGTGGATAGAGAGGTAATTGCAAGAGTTTTGGAGAGAGAGGCAAGTATGCAGCCTGTTGGGGATGAGAGGGCCTGGGAAGTGAGTCAGTTGTTATTTGCCAATGATACAGCACTGGTGGTTGATTCGAGTGAGAAACTGCAGAGGTTGGTGACTGAGTTTGGAAAAGTGTGTGAAAGGAGAAAGTTTAGAGTAGATATGAATAAGAGCAAGGTTATTAGGTTCAGCAGGGTTGAGGGACAAGTTAGTTGGGATGTAAGTTTGAATTGAGAAAAAGTGGAGGAAGTAAAGTGTTATAGATATCTGGGAGTCGGCTTGCCAGTGAATGGAACCATGGAAGCGGAAATGAGTCTTATGGTGGGGGAGGGGGTGAAGGTTCTGGAAACGATGAAGAATATATGGAAAGAGAGAATGTTATCTCTGAGAGTAAAAATGGGTATGTTTGAAGGAATGGTAGTTCCAACAATATTATAAGGTTGTGAGGCATAGGCTGTATATATAGGGTTGTGAAGAGGAGGGTGGATGTGTTGAAAACAAAATGTTTCTGATGGAAGGTGGTTTGATCGAGTAAGTAATGAAAGGGTAAAAGAGATGTGTGGTAATAAAAAGAGTGTAGTTGAGAGAGCAGAAGAGGGTGTGTTGAAATGGTTTGGACATATGAAATGAATGAGTGAGGAAGGGTTGACGAAGAGGATATATGTGTCAGAGGTGGAGATAACATCAAGAAGTAGGAGACAAAATTGGAGGTGGGAGGATAGAGTGAAAAAGATTTTGAGCGATCGGGGCCTGAACACACAGGAGGTTGAAAGGCGTGCATGGAATAGAGTGAATTGGAATGATGTGGTGTACTGGGATCAATGTGCGGACATTGGATTGAACTAGGGCATGTGAAACTTTTGGGGTAAACCATAGAAAGGTGTGTGGGGCCTGGATGTGAATAGGGAGCTGTGGTTTTGATGCATTACACATGACAGCTAGAGACTGAGTGTGAGTGAATGTGGCCTTTTTATCTTTTGTTTCCTGGTACTACCTTGCTGATGCAGGGGTGGCGATGCTATTTCCTGTGGGGCAGAGTGGTGCCAGGAATGGATAGAGGCGAGCAAGTATATGTACATATGCATGTTTATGTATATGTATGTATTGTGCATATGTGTGCATGTATGTATATATGTGTGTATGTGAGAAAATAGATCTTTCTTCTTCTGTTTCCTGGCGCTACCTCGCTAACGCATGAGACAGCGATCAAGTATAATAAGTAGAAAAAAATAAATACTATTTCAAAAATATTCATGCAACATTGAAAGAAAATCACAATAGTAGGTTATCGTGTTAACTACTTTCAACCTGATAATGTGTAAAAGTTTTATAGATTTTTCAACACAGTATGCTTAAAAGGGCACATGTTTTGTTGTTTTTTACCTACACCAAAAAATTTATTAGTTATTTAACTTTTTTGTTTTGTCTGTCAATCTATATCTTATCTGTATCTCTGACACCCTTTCCCTCTAGGAACTCCCTCAAGGGGGTCACCACGACAAAAGGGTCTCCCTAACTGATGAACTCCAGTGCAGTCCTTTAGCGTAAGTCCCTCTCCCCTAACAGGCCATTGGCAGAGGGCAACTCTCACTTTTTTTTTGATTAATTTAGTTGAAAATTAGGTAGACACATTAGGCAGAAGTGGTCAGTAGGAGCATCTGGAAGCATTGCACTAGATTTGCCCTCTGCCAGCGGCCTGTTAAGTGTGAGGCACAAATATCTGAGAAGCGGCGCTGTAGTTCACCAATTATGGAGACTCTTTTCTAGTAGCCACCACCTTTAGGGAATTCCTGGATGGAATGAACATCAGATATATACATAGATAGATAGACAGAAAAATTTTGAGTGAACTTTTGTTTTATCTTTAAATTATCTCCCAATAGGTACTCCAGGACTGAGTGAAGATGGCAGCAGTGGTAGAAGAGGACGTTCTGTAAAAGATCGAGTTACTTTTGTCTCAGGGAACCCCATGGTTGATGTAACACATGGAATACTTCATCTGTATAAAGAAAAGTATGTATGAAATACTCCAAAATCTTTTCAAGAAATATGAATTAATTTACTGTATATGTTTACATGATATGCTGCGAGATAGTCCTTTGGTACACATATCTTGAGCTTCATGGTACATTGGTATGTTTTTGTGTAGTTCACTCATAGTTTCCTCTTACTTTA
The DNA here is from genome assembly GCA_038088735.1 of Panulirus argus. Classification (NCBI taxonomy): domain Eukaryota; kingdom Metazoa; phylum Arthropoda; class Malacostraca; order Decapoda; family Palinuridae; genus Panulirus; species Panulirus argus. The sequence continues at coordinate 12,461 of JAYMFT010370956.1, forward strand.
CAGCACCAAGACAAGTTTGGATGAGACAGAGCTACGATCAGAGATGTTATGCATGCTAGCAGTGCCAACATCCATGACACTCCATGACTTGCTGCAGTTTACTGCTCCCTGTTACTCTGTAATACAACACATGCGAATCATCCGTGATCCCACACCTAACCAGTACATGGTTCTCATAAAGTTTAGAACACAAGTGAGTCAAGGTGCAAGAGGAGTTTGAAACTCTTGTAGCAATTAATTTAAAGCCAAAGTCACATCCATAGTAGCAGTATGAATGTAACCATCTAGAATATTTTTTGGAGAATATCACTTTTGAAGCATGTCAGGCTTCTTTTTTCGAAAAAAGAATTATGTCAGCCATCTGACTGTTTTTGCACCCACCCATGTAATGATACCTGTCATGATTTCCATTGCAGCAAAAGCATTTTTTAAGTTAGAGAAAGCTGTGGCTGGCACATGCATGGTAGGAGGGATGATGCATTACTATACATATATGTTTTGTCAGTGTATAATTAGTTATTTGACATCTGTCTAGTAGTTTTCGTAACAATTTGAAATCTTTTCATCCAGAGTGTTTCAATCTCTTGCTGGCTTGGCATATATCATGGCTGATGTTATTGGTTGATGTATAGTTACAAGAGGTCTCTTATACTGTAAAGATGATTTACTCAGTCATATCTTGTAGTGAGAGTCTACCTGTTGTTTAGTGGGCTACAATATCCTTACATATCTACCAATTTATGGCTTGACCTGTATTCTGTAATTTGTCAAAATTCTGTGTTTTCTAATGCTTGAGAATATATTTATCAAATTTATCATTACTGTTTCAGACTTTGCTTTACCTCACTCTTCAGATGGAAAGATTTTAATTTATTTTGGCTTTATGTGTTACAAAATTATTTGCTGTGAATGCTCTTAACTTTTCAGAGTGATGCAGACATGTTCTACAGTACATTTAATGGTCAGTGTTACAATAGTATTGAGCCAGATATATGCCACCTGGTGTATGTGGCCCGAGTAGAAACCACCAAGGAGTCAGAGAATGGCGGCCTTCCCATACCTGGTAAGATTCTGTTTGTGACATTTAATTTCTACAGATTACAGTCATACTTTAAATCTCACAGATGGAGTTAGCTGTTATTCATTGTTAAAAACAGAAGGCCATGCATGGTTGACAGAAGAGCCTTATTAAAGGTAATATGAATGTATGGTGTGGGAGGAAAGCTACTAAATGCTGTTAGGAGAATTTACAGGAGAGTAAGGCATGTGTGTGAGTAGGAACGGAGGAGGATAAGTTGTTCCAGGTGAATGTGGGTCTGCATCAAGCGTGTGTGGTGTCACCATGGTTGGTGTTCATGGATAGGGTAGTAATGGGAGTAAATACATGGTGCTTGGAGCAATAGGAGAGTTTAGAGTACAGTATGCTGGTGTTGGAAGGTGGGGATGGGAGATGAGTTGGTTCTTCTTTGCAGATGACACGGCTGTGGTGGCATAATCTTGAAACTTCAGAATCTGTTATCTGAATTCAGGAGAGTTTGTTATTGTAGGAAATTGATAGTTAATGTAAGCCAAAGTAAGGTAAAGAGGTGCAAGGGGTGCAAGACAGAATGTTATGACAGTGTTATTGTGAATCCAACTGGGGAAGACCTGCTGGAAGTAAAGTGCTTTAGTTGCTAGGTTACAGATAGAACCATGGGGGCTGAAGTGAGTCCTGAGTGTAAGTGAAGCTCCAGTTGCACTAACCCTTTTCCTTATCCTTATTTTATCAGTGTTCTGAAATTCATTGTTTTTTATCTAGGTTTGAAATGTGTATATTTAGGTAAAGCAACACACAAAATATTGTTTGAAATGTTAACATTTTAGAAAATGCTTCATAATGATATACACAGTTACTGTAAATGAGTTATCTCAATGTATACAATATTATTGGAAGAATTGAAAACTTTACTTTGTAAAAAGACATCAGAAATAACAAGGGAAAATGACAGTTTGTCAAAAAATTACATGAATCTTATAATTTCAATTTCTTGTAAATGAGTTCCATTATTACTTCCATTATCCTGTGACCCTGGCATCAGCCTTTGTTCTACATACCTACTTGTCTCTTCAAGTTTATTATTGTATCTAGGAAACTACAGAAATACTTCAAAATTTTCTAATGTTCAAGATATGTATAAATGACCATGTTATTACAAGGAAAAGCAAGTGTTTAGGCAGACTCAATTAGAGGTAAGGATGACTGGTCTATGCCATAGCATCAGCTTGACTATCCAAGACAGACCTTGTATTATCTTGAAGTATCATATTCATTTGTTTGTCTGCATAGTCATTACTGCCATATTTGTCATTATTCAACATACTGGGGTACAAATATAATGGAAAGGCAAACATAAATGAGCCAGATGCTTGTTCCTCTTCTGAGAGATGTCTTGCCTTACTGTTATCTGCACATGTAAGTGCTGGATTAACCAAGTCAGAGCTTGTCTCCTCATAGGTTGGAGCATTATCTTCATTAATGTGTCTGCATAGCCATCACTATCATATTCATATATCATAGTATAATAGAGCTGAAAAAGTGGAAAAGCAAGCAGAAATAAGACACACTTTCACCTCCACCAAGAGACTCCTCGCCCTCCTGTCATCTGCAGATGCAAGTAAATGCTTTTGGTGCTATCTTTTGAGGGTAATGACACCTAATATGCTCTTGTCTGCTTAGAATGCTAGAAAATACATCTGGACTCACACAAGTTATTTTGGGGTTACAATTATCAGAATATAAGTTACCTGAGTTAATTCGGGTTGATAATTATTTACGTGAAAGCTCAGATCAAGAAAGGGTTAAGGAGTACGTGGAAGGAGAAGTCAGCATGTGTTAGGGCAAAGGTGGCCATGATTGAAGGTGTAATAGTACTAATGTTGTTATATGGATGTAACTTCTGGACCCTTAATGCAAAAGAACAGAAGAGGATGCATGTACTGGAAGTGAAACCATGAGAACAAGTGGCATGAGGTGGGTTTGATCATGGGAGAAATAAGAGTGCAGGTGAATTGTGGTAGTAAGTGCAGTCTGATTGAGAGAGTTGACCATGTGAGACAGTAAAAGAAGACATGGATTGTAATGTAATCTGGTAGGAAATAAGGATCTGGAGTCTGTGTGTGGAAGAGACTGAGTCCTCATTATTTTACTAATCATGTTGCCAGAGGCCCACCTTAGGAGAATTGTAAAGGAAAAGAGCTGTCTTTAGGAAAGTATTAGAATCACATTCAACTGCACATTATTATGACAATGCAGTTATTTTTAACGAGTTTAACAGCAGTGATTTATTATTATGCCATAATGGCACTTAATATGAGGTAGTCTGAATAAGGAAGTATTCAGCAAACTGTTCATATAGTATGTTCAGCCAAAACTAGAAAAATGCTTCCCTTGTATGGTCACTGCACTTGAAACACAGAAAGCTGATAAAGAAGGCCCAGATGATATCAGAATTAAGAGAGCTGAGTTACAGCAAGAGAATAGAGGCCATAAATTTGTCCACTATGGAGGACAGAAGAATGGATATTTTAACAACCTCACAACTTTTAAGTTTTATACAATTTGATGTTGTCAGCATCGAGTATTTCTTTAAAAGATGTAAAGATAGAACAACCAGAGGCCATACATAGAAATTGAACAAGACATTTATTCAAAAAGATGTTAAGTACTTTTATATTATTAAAGTAGTGGATGAGTGGAATAAACTGAATAATGAAATTGTGAATGCAGATAGCTTATAGAAATTCAAAAAGATGTATGATATTAAAGAAAGTTTGAGATGGGCCTCTACAATTGTAAAACTCATTCCTCATAATGTACAAATAGTTGATTACAATTAGGTAGTTACATTATCCCACCACTTTTTTTTTTTCAAATAGCAGATGCTATGGCACAATTTAATTTTTTAATTCATAAACTCACAAGACTCTAATTTTCATCTCTTGATGAAATTGCTTAGTCTTTTCTTACAGAAGTGACCCTGAAATAGGTATGCTATCACAGCAACAGTGCTTACACCACTCGCTCACCAGTTTAATGGAGTTCAGACAATCTACCTCCATGCATTATTTTGTCCTTAGCAATGCCTTTATTTTAATCACTATGTAAATAGTTTAGATGAGTTAGTTGGGGAGTGAGTTTAAATGGGAAAAAATTGGAGGAAGTGAAATGTTTTAGATATCTGGGAGTGGACTTGACAGCAGATGGAACCATGGAAGCAGAAGTGAGTCATAGGGTGGGGGAGGGGGCGAAGGTTCTGGGAGCTATGAAAAATGTGTGGAAGGAGAGAACATTATCTTGGAGTGCAAAAATGGGTATTTTTGAAGGAACAGTAGTTCCAACAATATTTTATGGTTGCGAGGCATGGGCTATAGATGGAGTTGTACGGAGAAGGGTTGATGTGTTGCAAATGAAATGTTTTATGGAAAATATATGGTGTGAGATGGTTTGATCGAGTAAGTAGTGTAAGGTGTGAGAGAGATGTGTGGTAATAAAAAGAATGTGGTTGAGAGAGCAGAAGAGGGTGTGTTGACATGGTTTGGACATGTGGAACGAATGAGTGAGGAAAGGTTGACGGAGAGGATATATGTTTCAGTGACTGAGGGAACAAGGAGATGCGGGAGACCAAATTGGAGATGGAAGGATGGAGTGAAAGATATTTTGAGCGGTCGGGGCCTGAACATGCAGGAAGGTGAAAGGTGTGCACGGAATAGATAGATATAGAACGATGTGGTATACCGGGGTCGACGTGCTGTCAATGGACTGAACCAGAGCATGAGAAGCGTCTGGGGGTAAACCATGGAAAGGTCTGTGGGGCCTGAATGTGGATAGGGAGCTGTGGTTTCGGTACATTACACATGACAGCTAGAGACTGAGTGTGAGCAGTTGTGACCTTTTTTTCTGTCTGTTTCCTGGCACTACCTCACTGATGCAGGGGGTGGTGATGTTGTTTCCTGTGGGGCAGGGTGGCACCAGGAATGGATGAAGGCGAGTAAGTATGAATGTGTATATGTGTATATGCATGTTTAAGTATATGTATGTGTATATCTATATGTGAGATGTATGTGTATGTGTTGTGCATATATTTGCATGTATGTAGATATGAGCGGATGGGTCTTTGTTTCCTGGTGCTACCTGGATGACATGGGAAATGGCAATCAATTACAGTAATCCCTTGATTTAACGGACCTCAGTGCATCGGAATTCAGATTTAACAGACCAGGCAAATAATTATACGTTAATTGATAGTATTTGAAAAAAAAATCTCAAATGCTGCACCATACACATTTCATATTGCACTTGTTTTTGGAGCGTAGGGTATGCTTGCTTTGTTTCGGTCTTAGGGAGCTTTCACACAAACGTGAAACGTGGCAAGTGGCAGAAGGCCTGTGGCAAGTGACACTTGACGTGGTAATTTTAGACCAAAGTGACAGGTGACATGGCGCATGTACGGTTTCCCTGCTCAGTTCATGAGATGTCATCATCGGATGATGATGCTGATATAATTGCTCTGATCGATGTTTTAATCACCAGAAGAAAACGAAGAAGAGGTGGTAGGTAAATCCGTATCTGAGGGACAATGTAGGGATTCACAGTGCATATGTAGTTGCAAGGCAACTAGGGCTGCATCCATAGAAGTTTCAACAGCTTTGCCGTATGTGTAAATGGGAAAACTTCTGGTCCACATAGTCCCATGCCTTTTCCTGTCGTTCTTTGAACTGTAATCTGGTGATTTTGTGTCATACAAACACTTATAAGTTTCAACAACTTGAACAAAGTTTGCATTAAATGCCTCACTTTCTGGAAGAGGCATGCTTAATACTGGAAGGAAGTCTTTGGTTTCTATACATCATACATGGCAGCTAGAGACTGGATGTGTGTAAGCAAAGCCATTTGTTTATTCCTGATGCTACAATGCAGTTTAAAGCAATATTCTGCTAATGGGCTGAACCAGGACATGTGAGGCATTCAAGGTAAAACTTAGTTTAGTCTGTGGAGCTTAGGTGTGGATGGTAGTCTTTGGTTTCTCTACATCATACATGGCAACTAGAGCTAGGAAATAAGAAAGCAAAGCCATATGTTTATTTCTGATGCTTCCCTGCAAAGACAGACAAGTCAGTTACATATAAAAAGAACTTTGAATAGAAAACAGACTCTTAGCTTGCTGTTATCCTTAAAGAAGTGGTTTCTAAGCTCAAAGGTCATTTCTGAGCCTAGATGAGGTGAGCTGAGGATGTACTTGTGTCTTCTTTTGCACCCTCTTCAGTTTACTTCATCAGGGCAGGTACTTTTACATCTGTACATCTTTTAGATTTTCTTTTTGTTAACAGAATGTAGCACAGTTTAGATATTCATTTAGTTGCAGCATAGTGGATCCACTGTATAATAGTTTTCTTGTCATTTTCCCATGATTTGTTCTCCATGCCAAATTTTAGATGGAACTTTTGAACGTATCCTTGATTAACTTTCTCGAGACTTGAAAGTATTTCTTATCCATTAAATACCTGATTTTTTTTATTGAAATCGTTATATGTTAAATGTATGCATGCTTTGAATTATGTTTATGTATCAACATGTGATTTGATGTTGCAGCTTTTTGTACTGGCTGGATGATGGTGGTGTTGCTGTTCCTGCTAAGGTTGGTAAAGTTGGGATGGATGGTACAAATCCAGTCATCTTATACAACTTCTCAAATATTCGGCCTGAATTCATCACAATTGACATAGAAGCCAAGGAATTATACTGGTCAACCAGCAATGAGGGTAAAGTAAGTTACCTAGTGATGTGACTCTTTTTAATTTTTGCATGTTTTATACCTTAAAAGAATACTTTGTCTTCTCCGTCCAAGAAGTCAGGTTTGATCTTAGAGCTGGACAAATTTGCCAAGATGTCATCAGTACATTGTACTTAAGGAGATGATGCAACAACCAGTCATCATATTTATCAGTACAGCCTTGAAAGTATGATGTAATAACCAGTCATCATATTTAACAATACCAACTAGGAAGTTTTTACAGTGGTGAGTTGGAATGTCTATAACATACTGTTAAGAGAAGTTTTAGAAGGGTTTAACTTATGATTTAGAGAAAACCACCATAGGATATGTGAAATTCTGTACCTCTGACAGATGATGAAGAGTTAGCCTCATTTCCCAAAGATACCAGCAAGTGCTGTTTTCTATAGTAATCATGTAAGCAGGCACATTTTCCTATAATTGGTTTATTTCTGGTAACTTTAAGAAAGATGTTATGCTGCACAGTGGAAAGTAACTTTATCTCACCCTGTATTTGCATGCAGCCAGGAGATGAAGAAGTAAAAGCAGAGGTAAATAACACTCTTTATAGTCATTTTTGATTTTTCTTTTGAGTATATGCATAAGTACTATTAGATTTTTCAAAGTGTATTGCTGCTCTACTATTTTAATGTAACAGCTTTTTTGAATATGCATCTGATTTCAGATAATGACCAGTGATGTGTATGGAAACAATATCAGGACAATTCTTACAGAAGCTAATAATATAGCTAATCCCAGAGCCCTCGCTGTCTATGAAAGCCGTAAGTATGGATCTGTTTTGTCTGAAGACTATCATAGCTCGGAAGGTAATCTCCAGGTTTAATAACAAACACTAGCAGTTGCTGTTTCTGACTTGAAGTAATACATTCATGGGACTGTTTTCATATTTGGTCATCATCCAGTTATCTGATGATTTATCAGACTTGTAGCTAGTTTGGTTTTCCAGCATGCAATCATTGGCATAAACCATTTAGATTATTAAATTAAAAGATTTAAGGAGCTGCCAGTAAGTATGTGACAGATCACTCATTCTGGTGCGTATGAACAACATGATCAAAACAAGTGCCTACTCACTTGCAGTTTATTCACCTTATGTCCTGAACAGAGTATACAGTTGTCAGGCTAACAAGTATATGTTACTCCCAGTTTGTGTGATACAGGGAGGGAGTTTTACACTTTTTTACCCCTTCTGTTACATTTTCATCTGAAAGGTATAATCTTTTAAACTGTCTATGCTGACCACATTTACACTCTCTCTCTTAACTTGATCTGTGTATCCATAACCCTGTTACTCTGGAAGATCTATTCACATTTTATTTAATTTGCATCGTACTTGGTTTCCTGTGTCCTCTTATCAATCTGTTTTTTGTAATTTTGAAAAACTGTTAGATATTTACTTCACTGAATCCCATTAAAATTTGTAACATGATTATCATATCTTCCATTTTCATCCTTTCTCTCATCATGAGTAATTCCAAGACTGGTATCCTCTCTGTAGGGCTTAATTTCTTTACATCTGGCAGTCATCATTGTTTGCCTCTGTACCTTCTCAATGGTTCACTGTCCTCCTCGTGTAAGGTTGCCAAAATGATTATGCGTACTGTGTTTGAGATTTAATACATTTTGTAAAAAATTGTTCTAAACATCTTTATGTCTATGTATTTGAGGCAATTTTGATTTTACCAGTAAATGATTTACTTCCTTAACAATTACCATTATTCTGTTCCCAGTTTAATGGAGTGGAGGAGGTACATATAGCTTCCAAACTTCACACTCCACATCCTCAACCCATACCTTGTGTGTTAAAGTGAAACATATATGTCCTCACATGTTACTTTTCATTTCACATTCTACGTTGATGAATTAGGTGAGAGCACTGTCGCCAGAGACTACAATCTCCATGCATAGAATATATCTGCTGCATCTGGTCCTTAGTTATTACTTAGCATCTTCATCTAAAATGTTCTTAGCCCTAATCATTTCTCCCACATTGTCAGTCCATATCTTTCTCAGTCTTCCTCTTCTTGTATTTTCTACTCTACACCCAGAGAATGAGTGAAGAAAGGCTGACAAAGAGGATATATGTGTCAGAAGTGGAGGTAACAAGAAGTGGGAGACCAAATTGGAGGTGGAAGGATGGAGTGAAAAAGATTTTGAGCAATCGGGGTCTGAATATGCTGGAGGGTGAAAGGCATGCGTGGAATAGAGTGAATTAGAACGACATGGTATACTGGGGTCGACGTGTCTTCAGTGGATTGAACCAGGGAATTTGAAGTGTCTGGGGTAAACCATGGAAAGGTCTGTGGGGCCTGGATGTGGATAGGGAGCTGTGGTTTTGGTGCATTACACATGA
>JAYMFT010370967.1:0-21641 GCA_038088735.1 Panulirus argus
ACAAATATATATATATATATATATATATATATATATATATATATATATATATTGTCTGTTTATTGATCATTTGTTTATTTTGCTTATCGATAGTCATAGTCCTCATGCATTATGTATTTGCCCTTTAGTTGTGTTGTGTCTCGGTTCTGTGTTGATACTGTGGTATTTCCCATTCCTGATTCCCTTAGTGCCTCATATCACAGCATCAGCATTTCTTTTTTATTTCCATAAGGAGACCAGGCCTTAAGGCAAACATAAAAAGTAATACCAAGATAAGAGATTGAGGAGATAAGAGGAAAAATAGTCTGGGAGTCTTAGAGGTGAAAACCAGTCGGGGGGGGGGGGTGTCATAGTTGTTATAAGCGACGTAAGAAGGTGAAAGTTTCCAGTACTTGAAGGTTTAGGGAGAGACACATCACAAACGCTTTTGACCTGATTCTTGGAGATTAGGTCAAAGGCCAGGCCATCATACGCAAAAGGTCGTGCACTATGAGCCCAAGGGTCGTACCTTCGTTCCTGCGGGTGTTGGATAACATTACCTGAATGTCATCTGGGACGACCTCGTCGGCAGATCAGATCTCTTGACCTGACCTAACCCAACCTAACCTCCTGCCTTTTCTTCCTCCCTTCCGCAGACGAGCTGGTGGACCGCAACTGCGACAAGTGCCGCGAGTGCTGCGTCAACTACCGCATGTGGCTGCGGTTTCAGAACATGTTGCACGTGGTGGTGCACGACGCGGTGTTCGACCTCTTCATCATGCTGTGCATCATCCTCAACACCATCTTCCTGGCCATCGAACACCACGGCATGTCCGACAACCTCAAGATGGTGCTCGAGATCGGCAACAGGGTGAGTCTTCCTCATCGTCACGTTGTGAGGACTTCGTGGGTCATGTTACTGTATATTACTTGCTCTAGGGAGAGGGCATCCTTGGAATAGGGTATCTTTGGTGATGGGTATCCTTGGAATTGGGTATCTCGTGCCCCAGAGACACTGTACCCTTGCAGACGGGTATCCTTGGTGACGGGTATCCATGGGGATCAGTATCCTTGGTGATGGGTATCCTTTGGGATAGGGTATACTTGGGATAGGGTGTCTCATGCCCCAGGGAGAGGGGCATGGTGATGGATATCCTTGGTGATGGTGTATCTCACTCGGGCGGGGAAAGGTGAGCAGGTATATAAAAGAAAAGATACATGAGTGATGAGAGTTGAAGGACAAAAAGTAAGGTAAGTTTTTTTATTATTGTACATTGTTTCATATATATATATATATATATATATATATATATATATATATATATATATATATATATATATATATATGAACATGAGTTCGAGTCCTTAGCATGGCATTCGGGTCACACTCTACCCAGTTATTCATCCTTCTCCCGGGGCTAGTTGATAAAATGGTTACCTGGCATAGGCTGGTTTGTGTGTGTTTGGGTGTTCTGGGGCGGGAACGTCAGAGGAACAAAGACAGTAATAGTAAAGTTCGCCAGTTATAGAGGAGAGACGTAGCAGAACAGTCTCTGCTGCAGCTGATGAAGAACTTGACCTACCGACTTACTGCTAGCTCCTGAGAGAGTGAGGGCGCCACCAGTCACCCTGCCCCAGTACCTGTAAGTCTAGTAGGGGAGGAGCCATATCCAACGCTGCCCACTACTTATGAAACACTGTTTTGTTCCGTGACGTTTACCAGCAACCGTTCATTCTCTTACTCTGGTCTCTAGATTGCCAGTCTGTGTATCTTTATATTTCTATCTGCCTGTCTATGTGCCAATCTATCAATCCATCTCTCTCTCTCTCTCTCTCTCTCTCTCTGTCTATTCATCCATTTTCATAGGTCAGATCAGGCACATACCGTCTCTGAATTTTCCTGCACACATCCTCATCTCAGGGAAAGTGTATTGAACTGAAATATGGACTCCACACTTATAACGTTCATATTACTTTTTTCCACTTAACACGCTGAAGTGATTCAAGTAAGAGGAGCACCTCCATTCACATCATCTCTGTACACAAAGTGCTTCCACTCTTTCCGATTCCCAGTCAATCCTCAGACATCTTCACCTGGAATATCCCAAAGCCTAATCACTTCTCTCACTGCATCTATCCTCGTCTTCCGCACTTTCTCTCACATCTTAGTATTTTCTGCTATATTCATATATTTATGTTCTTGACCTGCCTGACATCTAACATACGTTCAGCAGGACCACATTATCCCAAAATACGGTCATCCACGCCACTTTCTAATGACTTCACACAAATAACCTCATATCTTCATTCTTCACTATACCTTTCACTGAATTCCATCTATACTGTGCAAAGTATCCATATCAGTTGCTCTTGTTCTTCTGATCTACCCTGACCTATATACATATCAGCGTTGGTACAAGTATTCCTTCATGCAAGATTCTTATACACAGTCTCTGCTTTTAAATCTTCCCCAGTCACTGGAGCTTTTGGTTCGCCGCAATCTTTCATGTCTTACGTGAACCACTTGTAACTTCAGCCTTCTTAGTGCTATCCTTACTAAACCTTTTTTCCTCAGCATTTACAGTTCCACGACTTGTAATTCTTCACCAAGCAAACTGATATATCGCATGGCTTATAGAATCTAGCGTCTTGTTCTAACTCGCATTTACTTTCGGGCATTCACATCCTACGTGTACAACATCGAACTGGCCCATCATTCTCTTCAACTCTTCTCCTAATTAGCTAGTACAACTGTATCGCCTGCAAACAGCAAATGCGTCAATTTCCATTATGTTTCTCCTTGGTTAAGTACCACACCGCAATGACCCAACCTCGCTCTCATTTCACGTAATGGCCGGTCGATAAAAACATTAAACAACTGTGATGACAGCGCACACACCCCTTAATGTACTTCACTTCGTGAACTCGGTCATATCACAATTTGCTTTTATGCATGGACTACTTCCATTAGAAGAGCTCGTAACAGCATTCAGAAGTTTTCCTTGCTGATCATATTGAGAAGGTGACTCCTAAAGTGCTCTCCAGTTTAGTATATCGTATGCCTTTTCTGAAACCATAAATGTTGCATACAACTTTCCTCTTGAGCTTTCCCCACTACTTGTCTTCTCTTCTTATCATGACCCACCTTTTGCTTCACCAACTCGGGGTTCGCTAATCCTTATAAGATAATCACTTACTATCACGCCTTGCCAACCGTGGCAAGAGACTCGTTTCTCTGTACTTCTTACAATCACTTTTATTCCCTTTTCCTCTATACAGTGGAACGATTACACTTTCCAGATTCTCTCCAGAGTAATTTCACCTCTTTTTTTCACAATCTCACTCACCACATAAGCTACACGCCCAGCTTTTTCCATGTTTTAAAAGTTTTACTTCTCGTATTTCCTCGTCTGTAAGTCATTCCTTTCCCTTTTATCTCTATTGCCTCTAATGGTAATGTACTAAGACACACCCCATATTTCCAGACTCAGTTCTGTAACATCTTGTTTCCATCTCTTACACACTTCGTAATCTGCCACTGGCAGTCTTCCAGACTTGTTTAGTACACTGTGTCTCCTTAACCATTCCTCACTTCTTGCATTTCCGTCTTAACAGAATAGTTTGCGCTCTTTTCTTTCTCCCAAGAACCAAATTTGCTTTCCTTTCGTTCTGATATACCATTCTTTTGACTTTTCTATGATGGACGTTATATTGTACCCTTGTCGCTTTCCATTCATTATATTATTATTATTATGTGGAGATTCGGCTTCCTTTATTCCCTCCTCCGGCTTCATCAAATCCTTGTTCCACCATGTTGTACCTGTATTTTCAAGGCTATATATACATTGCCACACACCTCTATGGCAACCTTTAATGATCTATTCTCAAACTGCCTTCACATCACCTGAACCTCACCTTGGGTCAGTTTTGGATCCACTTTGCTTTTCCTTCAACCACTGGCAGTTTCATTCACTTTCTTAACTTCTGTTATTCTCGTTTGCCCATTCATAATTTTAGCTCTGTGCCATTTACAGTAAAAGACTTACAATACCATGTAATCTGACAAACCTCTTCCAACCATCTCCTTCCTACTGCACATTATTTATGCTGCCTGTGCTGTTGCCTGTTATTGGAAACCAATTAGTCATGCTCTTGTCTTCCCTCTCCTCCTGTGTGTGTACCATGTATCTTTATGAACAACATGTATGCTTTAAGTCCATATTTGCAACGCTGGTGGCTCCTGATGCTCAAGAACGCGTAGTCTTTCACCATGTCATTTACACTTGAGGTTCCATACCTCTCCCTCCCCCATCACCACCTAAGTCTTCCACTCAGTCCTCCACCCATTCATTCGAGTTACTCTTTCAGTTGTCTCCAGTGGTACATCTGGACCTCCTCCTCCTCTCTCATTGCAGTTACGCATCCATATGCAACCATAAGACGTTCTCAACCTCTCACACTAAAACTTTACAACTATTCTACTGAAAGCAAGACAGTCCCTTGCTCTGTAAATCTATGATCAAGCTATTCCAGAGTCTGGGTGTCAGGTTTCCGCGTTGTACTGATGCAGGTTAACTCTTCGGAAAACTTATATTAGCTTTAAGTCTGGCCTCTGTCACTTAACTGAAGGGTAATCCTTCAGCTATAGAGCTAAGGGATTAAAACGTTTTCTTTTTGGTCCACCACACCCGGGACTCGACACCTTGGTTTACTGTGTGGTCCACCACATATAAGAATCAACACCAAGGATTGTTCTTTGGTTCTTCACACTCTTACATTAACACTGGCTTGCTGTCTGGTCCTCCACACTCAATAGTCAACAGTCTGGCTCGCTATCTAGTTCTCATCACAAGATGAAAATTGCCTCTTCATTCGTTAGCCCCACCCCTCTTGCACCAGGTTCTTGAAGTCACCTTGTTTCGACAGTCATTCATAACTGTTATAGTTCCTCATGCACAGTTGATCATTTATCCAGTCATTCATATAGGCAAAGAGTCGCCGCCTGGTAGGTAATTAAGATCAGCAACAGACTCGTTTGTGAGGAAAGTAATGAGTTCATTGTGCAGCTGAGTTGAAGGAAATTGGTACAGAAGAATAGGGAAAGAGAGAGAGGGAAAGAATAGGGACTGAAAGATGGTAGAAGGAAAGAGGTGAAACGAAGGAAATAATAAGTATGGTAAACAAGAGGTGTAAAGGAATGGTGGTTAGCGAATAGTTTGGTTGCAATAGAGGAGTGATAGTGTGAAAGAAAAGAGAGAATATGAAATGGAAGAGAGGAAGAGGAGAGAAGGAGAAGAGAATAAGATATTAGGGAAGGCTTCGACAACCATTCTCACGAGTGCGTCATTAATCAGAATAAAGAGGAGACTTAACACTGCTGCCTCGACTGTTATGAATTGTTGTTCTGTTGTAGATATTTTTTTTCATGTTGAAGGCTCCAATCACAGACAAAAGTCCACATCAATGCCGAGCCTTAGTTGATATATATAGAGAATTATGAAATGGGAAAAGAAAGACAAGGGAAAGTATTTACGAGTTTTTGAAAATGTGAAAATCCTGTCTTTTGAAATGTGCCAGGTCATGTTATTGGGAAAGACATGAGAGGGTAGAGTTCCAAAGCTTCGACGTGTAAGTAAAGAAAAAGGTATCAAAAAGGCCCACCCTTGAGTTGCTGATGTCCACACAATAATCATGTGACGCAACAGCTTGACGAGTATTGCGTATATGTTAGGAATACTTTCAGTGCTGACTCTAGATTGACAGTATACCTAACATGACATCAGGATACTCCTTTAATTATAAGAATAATCCTCTTTCCGACTGTACGAGTATGTCGGACATCCATCATGCCATGCCAGTAGACATGCAGTCAGAATGGCGATTATTCTTATGATCATGAAAGTATCTTGATAGATTTCTCAAATACAGCTTTTCCTAAGTGGATTTATCAGATAGATTGAAAATAGTCTCTCAGTATGAGGTACAGACAGGTAACAGTTAGTTACTATGAAGTATACCTCCTTTATAGGTAGTAGATGACATCTACTGCAGCTGTGTAGTAGAAGTAGTAGTGTTAGTAGTAGTAGTGGGTGGCAGGCAACCTCCGACCAGGGAGGTATACTACCGACTGGGTTTCGGGAGGGATAGTGGCGGCAGCGCAGTGAGCCAGCACTGCGGCGTTCGTTACGTTCCCCTTTCAGGCCCAGATCGCTGTCGTCGTCTCCGTTGTCCCAACCGCATGAGGGTTGTTGGCACTGAACCCCAGTCCCACATCCTCTTTCCAGCACATTCAACACTTAACAACACATAACTCACGCTCACTTATATTTCCTTCTGTTTTTCTTACCTTTCAATGCTTCAACAATTTCGGCAAGTGCGACCATCAAATAATTCTCTGGCGCCGATTCAGAGCGGCGCCGTCAGTGGAGAGGGGCTCTTTCTTTTCTCCATTTCTGCAGCTTTCACAGGCTTGATTATAACCTTTCCCCTATTGAACACCACCTGTTATTTTTTTTCCTTCTCTCGCAGAAATCCAACTGGCCAAGGCTGCTTCTCCTCTTCACTGTATGGTCTCCAGCCATCATCTCCATCACCGTTTCCGTTATGAGGCTGGAGCTTGTAATACAAAAACACCTATTGCTCGCCTCGTGGATCTTGAATCTTCAAGCTTTGGTGCCACCTGGCTCATAGTCTCTCTACCTCCTTTTATCTTGCTTTTGTGTTTTGTTTATCACCCCCCCCCCCCACACACACACACATTCCTTCAACTATATACAAGTCTCCGACTGTTTAACTTCTTGGCATGAAGCTGTGCTCTCTTCACATTCAAACGCTAAGATCTTCTAAGCAGTGGATTTCAGTGTACACCACAAGTACTGATTAGGTTCTAACCGGGACGATCCTGGTGAAACAGAGGCCTTTTCTTTTTGCCTGCTTAACGATCTGGAACAATTAATTTAACACGCTGTCCTAGTTCTCGACCGTCACGACCACTCTTCCAACACACTGGACCCTCCCACTGTTGATACACAATTTCTGTCCCTTTAGGGTCCTCTAACCACAAAATCATTTATGTTAGTTATAATTGGGCACTCCTGTCCCCTATTCTCCCTCGAAACGCCAACTTCGGCACTTTGAGAGAGCTTAGTGGTTATTCCTGAGCAGCTTCTCTTTTAACTTTCCTTCGGATGAGTACCGTTTCTCTGGTCGGGATGCCTCCCGTTGTGCTGAACGTATAGCTAAGGTTACTTTCGCTGGGATGTAGGTCTACATCTCATCTTCTAAATTTTTCCCCTCAATAGAGGTTTGCTCACTTATGCTCTATAGTCTTTCGCATCAGGAACGGTGCGTACCGGACCATGAAACTTCCCTTCCCATGATACCTACTCCGTTTTCATTTCTGGTCGGATGCATTGCAAAGCTGTTCTTCGAAGAGTCGTGCGCACTATCATGAAAAGAAAGAAGGGAGTTTGCTGACTTGACTTCTACTGACAAATCTTTATGGGTCCTTAACTTTAAGGATCTCCAACAACTTCTGTAATTCAACCTTTCCTCCTCTTTACCGACAAAATCAATTTATTGTATTTCTCAAGCTGATAAAACTGCTGTTTTTGGTACCTTTCTTTCTTCTTACTTTGAATGATTCAGCCTGTAATCCTCCGCCCCCATATCCTCTATTTAAACCTATGCCATCTCATATATTCTCATTGTGCAGGGGTCTTCCAGGTACTCTCATCTCCGGGTGGATAAGGTGTATGGCGCAGATGGCATACCTCCTCGAGTTCTAAGGGAGTCTGTGTCTGAACCAGCATCAGTCCTTCCTCGCCTGATTCGCCACTGCCATAAAACTTATTCTTTTTCTTCTGCTTGGAAGCACGTCTTGGTGCAGCCCATCCCTGAGAAAGGGGACCGCATTAACCCCTCCAACTATCGCCCCCATTACTTTCACTTATGCTGTCTCCAAAGTCTTTGAAACGCTCCTAAACTCTCACTTTTTCGAACTCTTAGAATCCAGTTCTCTTCTTTTGCATTACCAGTCTGGATTTCGCAGACCTAGGTCTGCAATTTCTCCTAATATCTCTCTCTAAGAATAGTCTACTTCCTTCTGTCCAATTTCAAAACACCACAGTTCAACCCAGTTATAATAAAAACCTCTTGGGCATAACCATATCGTCCACACTGTCCTGGAAACCCCACATAATCATCACAGTGTCTTCTTCCACAAAGCAGGGAGTGTTGTATAGGTGCCGTAATTATTTTTCTTGTGAGCCGTTATTTCATATCTACAGGGGTCTTATTGGCCCAATATGGAATGCTGCTGACACACATGAGGTGGCTCATCCTCCACGTTTCTATTAACGAAAGTGGAATCTAAAGTCATGCTTCTCATTTATCCTCCTAGCATCACATCTCTTCAACATTCTCATTTCGTGCGCCGTGATGTTGCTACTCTCTCTCTATTCTGTGGATATTATTTTGCCCATTGAGCAGTTTGCATGTGTCTCGCCCCAAAGGTTTTATCCCTTGGGACGCATATAGCTGCTATGGAAACTAGTTACTGGAGGATTGGCTGTTATGCTGCTTCCTTCTTCCCTCGAACAGCTAAGGTGTGAAATTCTCTGCCTTCTTTTGTCTCTCCCTCTTCATATAGCCTCTCCTCCTTTGAGTCATTTCTACAAACACCTCCAGACCCCTGATTATTATTTTTTTCACTTTTATCATTCACGCAAGATGGCCTTGACTGGGACATTCTGTCCCTGAAATATCGGTCACTATGAGAAGAAAAAGGTAAACAGGCGTCGAGGTAAACTCCTATGTACCGTGTCTTTTGTCTGTAAACACCCTAACGCATGAGCACTGCAGTGTCTCCGGTACACTTTGCCTGTAAGTAGCGGGGAAGTATTACACCGGTTGCTTGGTCCGCTGTATAATTAGCTTGCCTCACTTAGTGTAATGAAACAATTAGTGGATATCGTTAGGTCTCTTGTAAAGAGAGAGAATACCCACTTGTACATTGTCTAAGCGAGGCTCCACGGAACTGTGATGCACCATACTATACTCCAGCTGACTCATTTTACCTTATTGTATGTTTATTGTTCCTCCTTCACCATACCATGCCATACCTCACTGTACTTCCTTCACGATATCATCCCCATCGTTCCTCCTTCACCAAACCACGGCCCACTTTCGCTCCTTCGACATATAATCTCACACAATACCTCCATCACCTTACCATCTCTCACTGTACCTCCACCATTGTGCTGGTGCAGGTAGTGATGGTGCTGGTGCTGATGCAGTTGTTGGTGCTAGTGCTGGTATTAATGATGATGGTGTTGGTGTTCGTGATGGTGTTGGTGTTGATGATGGTGCTGGCGTTTGTATTGGTGCTGGGGCTGGTGTTGGTATTGTGCTGGTGTTGTGTTGGTGCTGGTGTTGGTACAGGTGCTGGTAGTGTTGGTGCTGGTATTGGTGCTGGTGCTGGTAGTGATGGTGTTGGTGCTGGTGCTGATGCTGGTCGTGATCTTGCTGGTGCTGTTTGTGCTAGTGGTAGTTGGTGCTGGTGCTGATTGTGGTGCTGGTTCAGGTAGAGATGGTGCTGGTTTTTGTACTGGTGCTGGTAATGATGGTGTTGGTGCCGGTGCCGGTAGTAATGTTGATGGTGATGGTGCTGGTGTTGGTGCTAGTTCTGGTGGCGATGGTGTTGGTAGTGATGGTGCTGATGTTGATGATGATGTGATGTTGGTACTAGTGCTGGTAGTGTTGATGGTGCTGATGTTGGTGCTGGTGCTTGTAGTGATGATGTTAGTGTTGGTGGTGATAATGTTGGTATTGGTAGTGTTAGTGTTGGTGCTAGTAGTGATAATGGTGATGATGTTGGTAGAGTTGATGTTAGTGCTGGTAGTGATGGTGTTAGTATTGGTGCTGAAGGTGTTGGTGGTGATAGTGCTGTTACTGGTAGTGATTGTATTAGTGTTGATGCTGGTAGTGATGATGGTGATGTTGTTGGTGGTGTTGGTGTTGGTAGTGATGGTGTTAGTGATGGTGCTGGTGGTCCTAGTGTCCGTGCTGGTGTGAGCGTTAGTGTTGATGCCGGTGTTCGTGTGGTGTTGGTACTGGTGATGCCGCTGGTGCAGGTGCTGCTGATGCTGCTGGTGTCGCTGCTGCTGGTGTTGTTGGAGGTGTTGTGTTGGAGCTGCTGCTAGCGTTGGTTTTGCTGCTGCTGGTAGTGGTGTTGTAGTTAGTGCTGCCGGTGGTGCTGGTGCCCTTACTGGTGGTGTTAGTGTCACCTCTACAGGTTTCTTTGTGACAAGCGTCGTAACGATGCCTATAAAATTGCAACTCTCTCTCTCTCTCTCTCTCTCTCTCTCTCTCTCTCAAAACTCTTAAGTGTTGCGAACGTTTTCTTCTTGCATGTTGCTCTTAACGCAAGTCATGGAAGCGATTTTTACAACTTAGGAAAGCTCTTTGATCTCATGTCATGCTAGAAGAACTCTCATCATATTTATGAGGAAAAAATAACTCATTTCATGGTAGAATTTCGGACACGCAGGAGGTCAAAGACCCTCCGTGCTGCATCCTTGAGTGATACAGTAATTAATGGTAATATTCTGTGTGATATGTTGGTGGGCTGTTGTGTGGACGAAAGGTATGGAACAAATATTCTCAGTGATATAGTATGACTTGTTAGGACTCCATGATGGACTGCAATTAGGCAGAAAACATTCTTGAAGATTTATTCCTATATGGAATAGTCGTCTAATAGCACAAAAATGATGTACAGTATACAATGACATCTAATTACAGAGGATGGACAGATTTACCAAAATGAACTGTTAGTGATATGAGAAAACCTTTGGTGATCATTATATTAATTGACAAAGGAGATTCAGATCTACTTACGTTTTTCTTTTAAGTTTCAGTTGTAGATTATCATCGGCACACAAGAAACGATATAGTAAATAGAAATAAATCTTATGCATAAGAAACCCAGTAAGGGCCAGGGAGTCCACCTGCCCTACACTATTGTCCACCCTGGGGGATAAGCTATCCAAATGACTCCGTCTATAGGTTAGGGTGGGCTAGCCACGTGATACTCGCAGCAACTCAAGAGAATGAGGCGCGCTTGATATTCACGTGACTCGCGTAGCAGGTGTGAGTAGAGTACCTCATGGAGGGCAGTGTTGTCCATGAGATGACCAAACGCCACATGTGGCAACTCGGCCACAGACATGTGGTGAAGAGATGATTTTCATAAGTTTTATTTTTTCCCACTATTTTCGCATCAATATTGGAGGTTCACGTTAGTTACCGCACTTTACTGTGTATCATTTTGAACTCCTGCAGTTACCGTATGTCTCCTTGACGGTTCACATCCTCACTTAAAAAAGACTGGGCTGTTGTTTTATTGATACTTTATTTACCTTGTATCATCTGGCTACATATTTGGCGAGCATGAGGTTCCCGTGGTTAACGAAGGATCCTAGAGCGAAGCTATAGTGAGGGATCTTCGTCATTACCGGACGCCCTAGCGGGTGTGGATATTTTCTTGTTGCAGAGAGCTGTAAAGAACTGTGTTTGGAAGTCGTAGATTATGGATTAATATTTCCATTGATGATCACCGTTTAATGTAGCTTTAGAATAGTTGTCAGATGAGTCAAGACGAACTACTGTAGTTTTTCGAGACTGGAACAAGTAATGATTAAGGCCACTATATAACCTTACAGCCGAAGATGATGTCCAGTGTTAGTGCAAGCAACCATAATTGATCCAATGAGTCGCTATTTCAGGGGCAGTCTGGGAATACCCAGTGAAGGAGTGACTCGTGAACGTGTTAGTGGACATTACTGATAGTTTTACACTGCTCATCACTGCCACCGTGAGCACTGCTAGCAACAGGGTTCACTGAACAATAATGTTCATTACTAAAGAGAGAGGCTACCTGTTCCCGGCCAGCCACGCCGACCATTACGTTAATGACGGAGCTCAAGCAAGAGGAGGAGGCGGGCCCCGATCTTTTCAGCCACGAGCCAAACCTCAAACAGTTTTTGAAGATGAACCAATTAACAACCTTTGGCGTGCTAATGGCATCCTTTCCCCTCTGATCCTTTTGATGGCTTTATGATGTTTGGCTTTCGTGTCACGTGTATTTTTCTCTCTAAATTCTTTAAGCAGACTGTCATCAGAGGACTTGGCTTGTGTGAACGGTGTATAATTAAAACCGCCCGTATTGATGTGGATAAATTGTTTCACATCAGCACTTCGGGCAGAAGCTAATGGAACCTGTACGATGCCGGGGGCTGCGTGCGCTTAATCCATCACATTCAGGTGGGAGTCGAGTTAAAGGTAAAAGCTAGACATCTTAAATTCACAGAATCTTGTTTATAGTACCACAGACAGCGAGGAATACAGCCCTCAGGTTTGTGTATTTGTTCAAAGGTATATTACGGATGTCTTTAAGTCCTCTAGTGTTGGTTCATACATAATAACTATGTGGTGACGCACGCAACTCTGTATATATAATTCAGCATCACAAACGGGTAGTTCGTGACGTGAAAACATAGTGATCATAGTTATGTATACTCTGTCGGACGACGAAGAACCAACTGGATCCTATCCTCGCCCCCGCGTCCCGGTGACTGTATGATCATCGTATGCACCTTGCCTTAGTTGCTCACAGGCGCACTATAATGTTTGTCATATGCCGTTTCCCACTGTGCAGCAGTGTGGTTCCTGCCAGCGAGAAGGATTTGTGCAACCCACTCTCTTTATAAGCCACTAAGACATCGGGAATCAATTTCATATTAAAGAACCATTGAGGGTGTTTGACAAACCTCCCATGCTCGAGTTAGAGAATGAATTACGTGAACGAAACATTTTCCTCATAATATGATAAACAGAAATTAACAACGGAAGGAACGGGTTCTCACGAGATGCAGTTCTTATCATGGAAGGTTTGGTGGAAAGACTACTCGGGACCACGTTACATGCAAGTATGACCAAGATGATTTATAGCAATGCCTTTTTGTTTCTCTCTCTCTCTCTCTCTCTCTCTCTCTCTCTCTCTCTCTCGATTTACAGTTAGTCTACTGTTCAGAGGACTTACAAAGACACACCAGCATTCTCACATTAGCATTTTTATGCCACCGCCTACAGGGCGTGGGATGCATATAGCGTTATCCCCGTCCATGTCTTCCTGATGTTGGTGTGTGATCACACCTGCCGAAATTACTCTTTGGTTGCCAGCTAGAGTGTGAAGGTGGATCACGTGTTCACACAAAAACCCACACACACACATGGGCTTCCGTGGTGTAGTGGTTAGTGCTGACCATGATTCACGCACGAACCCCCTTGAGTTTGAATCCGAGGCACGACAGTTGGCCCACAGCCAACCCAGCTGTTCCTCCTCCCTGCAAAGCTAGTCGATAAATCGGTACTTGGCTTGTGCTGGTGTGTGAATGTGCCTGCATACGCATAAGAGTAAAGACAGCACATGTTCAAGGTTGAGTGACGTGGCAACACAAGTGTAAAGCTCTCTCCCCGTAATATGTAAATTTTAATCACGTAACCAATGTTACTGTGCTGTATCCCACCTGATTTTGACCATATTTAAGTCACAGTACTCATTTTGTTGACAGGCAACTTTTGTTTAAACATTCAACGAAATCGCTGATGATTACACACTTCTGATCTTTCTGGTCTTTCTCTCAAATATGGAGGAGCCGGGGCATAGACACACTCACACTCAGTGGTCCTAGAATGGCAGAAAGCCTTTGACACTCTATCCATCAGAGACTGATTATGAAGCTAGAGCTGAAGGTTGGAATAAGGGGTAATATCCTTCCCTGCCCTAGGGATTACCTCTGTGGAAGAGAAAAACGGAAGCAGGTGAAAATTACATTCTCAAGATTGGCTGGGGGTTACAACTGGAGTGCCGCACGGGTCGGTCTTGGACCCACTGCTGTTCTTGTTGTAAATAAATGACATGCTTGAAGGACTGGAGTCATACCTAAAAATATTCGGATGATTCCGAGGTAGTGATGGAAATAAAGATTGAGGACGATTGCATCAGCTTAAAGGGGGACCTGGACAATCTCCAAAGTTGGTCTGATAAATGGTTGATGAACTTCAGTCCAAGTAAGTGCGAGGTATGAGGATGGGTCACGGCGAGAGAAGGACCTACTGTGAATGCGAATTAGTCTGAAAGAAGCTACAGAGATCGATATGTGGAGGAAACCAAGTGATCGACATTGTATCTAATCTGTCACTATAACCACAAATAAGGAGAATTGTAAAAGAAATCTGTTGGCAGATATTAATATCGCATATAGGTGTATGGCTAAGGATATATTTGGTAAGCTATTCGCAACATATGTAGCACAGAAGGTGAATTATGCCTCTCTCGTATGGTCTCCAGATCATACAGTGTGACACTTCTATCCCTCTCAGAATTACAATGAATACTTTGCTTTTCTAAATGGGGTTCGAGACTGTAGTCAAATCGTCAACCCTCTCACCCCTATGTGAAGGTCCAGATGTCCCTCCTATCCCTAATATCTGAATCTCGTGTTCCACTGAATCAATTCGAATTTAGAGACTCGTGTAGCTGCTCCTTTCGTAATTTTGAGAGATGCAGTCGCTTTACTCATATTCTACGTTCTTAGCCATACTTTCTGATATCGACCTCTCGTTAAACATCGAATACCGTGAGACGACTCGTCTTATCGACCCTCGGCTAAGGTTCGAATCGAGTCGACCAGTGCGTCTATACGTACGCCCAGGGCTTCGGTTTTCAGTCGCTAGTTATGCTTCGTTACCGTGGATTTTTATCCATGATGGGATCTTTTTATGTCATTAGCACAAGTTCATATACGCACATATGCATCCATCAACATATCCTTACATAAGTACACACTTATTAATGCATACATAGTGTTTACTCATACTCGCTTTGAATATGTTGAATATTGATCAGTCTTTGTGAAGTGCCTCCTGTCATCGATCTTTAGCTCAAGTCCAAACATGAGAGAGGATCGCGCACCCTAGCCTAGGTCCATATGAGTGTTAGTGTGTAGGATTGGATCACAAACATTGATTCGTCTCGTTTCTAGAAACCTGATTGGATTATTCATTGCCGACTCTGATATGATAATAAAAGATGGAACCAAATCATACATATGTAAATATATTCATTCATCCAATCGTATTAGTTATCAGATTTCTTGTTTTGTGTAATCATTTCGAGTTTTAACCAGTTTTGGTAATAACATATGCAGTTTTTTCCTTTAATCTTTTGTAATAACTTAATATGATGGACGTTCACATCGCTCCGGTTGAAGTCTAATTTGCGCACAAGCGGTTGGCGACGCTTTGTCTACGCGGCAGCCGAGCAACAAAGTCGAGATATTTAAGAAACTCTTTCATCGCTGTCTTTTGGCTATTACCACCTCAGTTTTTGGAGACATATGGGTGCTGGAGGAAGCACCTGCACACGCCACTCTCCCCATGAGTACGGACGGAGAAGGCTTATGTAGTGGAGAAGAGGTCTTACTGGTTATAATCTTCGCTCTGCGAAAAAGCCTTCAGGTTGTTGCGGACTGCGTTACCGTGATGCCCGAGCTGACTCCGTAACGCTGAGCAAAAACTTATCAGGTGTTGAGGGTCTTCATAGATGCGACACAAGGGTAGGTAGGAGCGTACATCCTTCGTCTCTCGTTGAGGTCACTGTCTCAACGCGTGTCGCAGTGTTCATCAGGTCAATATATCACACTGATTACGTATTTCAGTATTGATGCTATTTCCTCAGGTGTTCTCACTCTTCGCTCACACAGTAACAAAGTTCATAACCGGAAATTCTCTCCTGCAGGTGTTCACGGCGGTCTTCACGCTGGAGTGCATCATGAAGTTGATGGCCCTAAGCAGAGAGTTCTTCGTGAACCGGTGGAACGTGTTCGACTTGGTGATCGTCCTCGCCTCCCTGCTCGACCTCGGCCTCGAGATCGGCTCCGGCCTCTCCGTTCTGAGGGGGATGAGGCTGGTCAGTATTGCCAGTGTTGAGGCTTGATGGCTGCACTTGTGTTGTGTGTGGTGGGAAACTATGTTGCTGCTGTGTGTTTGTGCTGAGAGATATGGTTGGGTTAATGTTGTTACTTTATGGTTACAAGGATTGTTGCTGAGTTTGTGTTGTGTACTGTATAACTTTGTGTTTCTTTGTTGTATGTTAAGTGTACTGAGTGTTGCAGTTTGATGTTAATGGCTGTTGACTTATGCTCCACATCTGTGAGGGTTTAAGTGTTTCTTGTGTTGTGTGTCATTCATGTGTTGGCTGTTACAGAGTGGTTTTGAAAGATTCTGACTTGCTCTGAAGTTTGTGTTTCTGTGTTGTGCCATCAGTGTTCTGTGGGCTATAGTGTGGTGTTGAGAGTTGCTAACTTGTGTTCTGTTTCATGAAGGATTGTGTTTCTGCGCTGTGCATTATTGATGTGCTGGGTGTGATACGCTATTGTGTTCTTAAAATGTGTTTTATATGTTGTATTGAAGGAATGATATTGGTCAGTGCTGCAGATGTTTTCCTTGCGGATGGATTATTTTTTTGTGTTGCGCGTTTTCTTATGCTGGGTGTTGCTATGTGTGTTGTGTGTGTTACGGTGTTGAGAGGTAATTACTGAGGAGAATGTCATTGGTGAGTTTTGCTGATGTCATAAATGTTGTGATGCTGCAATCGTACATAAGATCTGTTGTGTCCCTGTACTGTCTGTGTTGCTGTGTGGGCCCCCTACTTCAGTGTCACGGAGCGAGACCTGTGAGTGTTGCTTGTGTTGCTGTATGTTGTCCTGGCTGACTGCAGTGTTCTGTTATTTTCCTTTGTACCTTACTGACCATAGAGTTCTAATTCATCATGTGGTGTCCGAATATATTTCTTCAGTTACATAATTTGCACAGCAATGCCCTAATCTATATCGCACAATGTTCTCATACTGTTTTTCAAATGTGTGTAATGCTCTATAATGTCCAGATTGATCCCTATAATGTATTCATTGCAACACAGTGTTGTACCATACTATTAGATGTCTTAATTTATCATGTTTCCTGATTTACTGTACAGTGTCCTCTTTAAAACTACAGTACCCTATTCCTACAATAATTCCTTGATTTTCAATTTAACTTAATTTACCACAGTATTCTGATTTACCCCAACGCCTTAGTTAACCCTTATGCTGTCCAAATTTACCTCTACAGTAACGTAGACTACCCCTACAATATCTTAAGCTACCATAGACTATCTAGATTTGTCATTGGTTTATGAATTATTTGTCTTGATTTATCCAGTTAAGTTATAATTCACCTTATGTTCTCATTACTAAAAGTCTTAACCAAGAGTTCCTCAGTTCCTCTTACAACGTCCTGTTCCAACTTTATGGTGTCCTAAACTATCTCTCAAGGTACCCACGAGAGTATCCCAAAGGTGTCCGTAATCCAAGCCTGCCCCTCAAGGGTTCCTCACTTATCACCCTGAGTTTCCCAATTAAGTTCATTACCTTTAACGTGTAGGCAAGCCGAACCCACTCTAGTTGTCGTCAACCACTCCTCCTCTTGCCGTAACTTCACCGCTACCCGCCGAGTTTCCTCACCCTTATGTCCCCCGTCTACACTCTCTTTCCCTGCCATTCGCCCACCTCTCACGTGCGACAACTCTCCATCGTTACCGCCTCGTTCGCCCTTTCCTCTCTGCCTCGTCAGTCACCAATCAGTTGCGTTTTGCCTTTCAATATTCTCTCCTTTCTCACCCCTCCTTCGCCCCTCCTTCCCCTTAGCTGCGCGTGCTGAAGCTGGCTCAATCCTGGAGGACGATGCGGGTGCTGCTGAGCATCATCGTCTCCACGCTAGGGGCCTTGGGAAACCTCACCTTCGTCCTCCTCATCATCATCTACATCTTCGCCGTCATCGGCATGCAGCTCTTCGGCAAGAACTACACGGCAGCCAACTTCGCCCCGGACGCCGTGCCCAGGTCAGGGGTTTGGGCATATCCAGGTCTGGGGTTTGGGCGCGCCCAAGTAAATGAGATATGGGCATGCCCAGGTCTAGGGTTTGGGCTTACCAAGATCAAGTTCTGGGCGCAGCCAGGTCTGAGGTTTGGTCATACCCAGGTTAGGGATTTGGGCATACCCAGGTTAGAGATTTGGGCGTACTTAGGTCAGGGATTTAGGCCTGTCCAGGTGTGGAGTTAGGGTGCACCCACGTCACGGGTTTAGGCGAATCGAGGAAGTGTTTCAGACAAGGGGTTTGGGTCTTCCTACAAGTTCTAAAAGCTCCAGTCCGACCCTTCGCCCAAGTCAGGACTTTAAGATCATGAGCTACATGAAATCAGGTTTGAGGACCCGTGCCTGTCAGGAAGGAGATATTCAGGTAATGTTTCAGCGAGGGAAGTTCGTTAATGTATCACCTCGATTCTAAGAGTGCCCAGCTAAGCCTTTAAATCATCATTTGAAAATCACTTGATCCCATTCTCACGAAATTTTAGGGTTCTGATTATTGTTTCTATCAGCAGTTTAGGATTCTCTACCAATGCCGTTGGAGATACTGTTACGTCCGTAGGTTTAGTTTTTTAAGGGTGCTACCTCTTTTAACAGTTTTTTTTTTTTACTTATTTTGTAGAAGAAATGTGCGACTCCTCGCTCAGATCATGTGTTCAGGAATGCCCTCGTAGAGTCTTTTTGGTCGTTCTTGACGATTCAGTGACCAGAACAGGTTTTTGGATTGGGTTTCAGCAGGTCACCGTCACCGGAGTTTTGATTTTATTTTTTTTTTTCTCGTAATTATAGATGTTCCCAGAATGTCCCAGTCATAGATGATACTACAAGATGTGTTACATATTTCCCAATGGACCACAAGTAATATCTTAACCACTTGAGCACAAAGGAATGACATTATGACCCTTGGTTCATGATAGCCTATTTCGTGACCTGAAGTGTTAAGGGTTAGGTCAAGGATCGTACTCAAAGATCGTACCGTCGAGTTAACGGGATGCAGACGCTCAGCGGTTGTGTGAACTCTCTGACGAGCTACATGAGAACTTGGCTGCTGGTTATATAGTGCTCGCTCCTCCCCTCTCCTTCCCCCAAGGGACTCCTGAAGGTGGGAGACGTGAGGAAGCCTCAGGTTTGCAGACGCGTCCACGTAGATAATGAGGTACGATGTTCTGTGAGCAACACGCGTCTCAGACGTGACCCGCTGGCTGCCTAACGTGACCACATTACCCCGCCCTCTGTCACTGGTTTTGGTGGGAATTATAGTTAAGGGTTAGAGGACTTTGGTGGCTACTAAAGATGAACGTTACGCTCAGTCTGGCCGGGAATTTGAGTTAATGTATCATGCATGTCAGGATTTCAAAGTCTGGTTGTGCTTACTCCAGGTGGCAATTCAAGCTAGAGTTATGCTGTACTGTCAGAGTGTTTGGATTTTGCCAAGAGCTTTGGCCGGAAATTTGCTAACTATTTCCCATGATAGAATTTAGCAAACGTTAAAGCTGTGGGTAAGTCGATCTTTGTCAGATGTTGAATCTGATCGAATTTTAAATTCTCAGTTCGTCTGTAGGTTCGTGGCGTAATTTTCTCAAATGGGAATCAACGCCGAGATATATGAATATCAGCTCGTAATGACTACGAAATGTAGTGAAAATGGCGGGTAGAAAGTAGAATTTTCCAGCCCTGAGAGAGTTGAAAGCGAGTTTTGTGGATTTTTATGTCCATTATACGGTCGTGGGGATGGGCCTAGAAACGGTAAATTTCTCTGTCCAAAATACACTGGCACAATCAGCTTTTAGGAGTCTAAAATACTCAATGAGAAACGA
This sequence comes from Panulirus argus, assembly GCA_038088735.1. NCBI lineage: Eukaryota > Metazoa > Arthropoda > Malacostraca > Decapoda > Palinuridae > Panulirus > Panulirus argus. The sequence continues at coordinate 19,826 of JAYMFT010370967.1, forward strand.
CTAATTGGCATATATATTGTTTTTCTCTCTATCAGTTATAATGTTGCATTCCTCCAAGATTACCTGATTTTGATCTGAGGTTTTTTGAGTTTGGTGAAAGGTGCAGGATTGTAATAGATATTAACATCCATGGAAAGTTCGACCGAATGACTAAAACAGGCCTAACGTACTTTATTATCTTAGTAAATGAAAGAGAAATGTCGGATCGCAAAATATCATACCCTTTGTAACCGTTTTCTAATGATAAAATTTCGTTGCCAAGCTAAATTATTTTTGTTTATACTGTGGTCATGGGTAATAAGATGGTTTCTGCAGGCATTTTTTTCATGATGTGAATGGAATGTGTATCTTCCTCTCAGTCGTGCTGGTATCGTCCTTACTGGATGGGTTATTGTCCTTCCATTGATCATTATTTAACTGGTAACTAACATCACGGAAAAGAAAAATCGACCGTATGCGAATGTATTATAAATGTTGTAGGAACGTGGTTTTCGACCTCTCCCAATGGCGTCAAAAACAAATCCATTGTCGTGAAATTAGACCGTGGTAACCTTCGCCCTAGTCTACCACGTGACCTCCACCTTCATTCGTTGTTTGTTGAGACTGATCATCACTGGCTTAGCCAGGGTGTTGTGTGGTAAACAGTGATGACAGAGGAGGGAAAGTGTTTCCTGATAAAAGTGAGTCTGTGGCAGGGGTGTGTGATGTAACCATGGCTGTATAGTTTGTGTGTTGATGGGGTGATGAGGGAGATGAAGGCAAGGGCCCTGGAGAGAGGAGGGGTTATGCAGTCTGCTGGGAGTAGAGGTACCTGGAAGGTATCAGTTGTTGTTTGCTGATGACGCGGCGCTAGTGGCAGATTCTAATTAGAAACTGCAGAGCTTGGTGTCTCACTTTGAGAGAGTGTGTAAAACGCAGAGAGTAAATGAGTATAAAAGCAAGGGTATTAGGTTAAGCAGCGGAAAGATACAAGTTATTTGAAATGTGAGTTTGAATGGAGAGAAGCTGGAAGTGTGGTGCTGCACATACCTAGGAGTGGAAATGGCAGCAAATGGAACCAAGGAGACTAAAGTGAGCCACCTGGTAGGTTAGAGAGATAAGGTCCTCGGCGTATTGAGGAATGTGTAGAAAGAGAGATCATTGTTGGGGATGGCAAAAGAAGGGAATCCTTCATGGAATAGTAGCCCCGACGTTGTTGTATGGATGCGAGGCGTGGACGAGAAAGTGCGGATAAGGGTGCATGAAGTTAGAATGAAATGCTTTAAGACAATATGTGATTTGAGGAGGGTTCATCGAATAGGAAATCATTGGGTCACGGTGAGGTGTGGTAATTAGAAGTGTATAGTTGAGAAAACCGAAGTGGGTGTGCTGATATGTTTCGGACACTTCGAGATGATGAGTGAGTAGATGTTAGCAAAAAAGGGTAAGTAAGTCAGAAGTGGATGGCACAAGAAGAAGAGGGAGAACAAATTGGAGACGGAAGGAGAAAGTGGAAAAGACATTCAATACTCGGAATTGAGCACGGGGTAGAGTAAATTGGAGCGATGTGGTGTGTAAGGAGCGAAGTGATGTCTATGGACAAAATCAGGGTATATGAAGCGTTGAGGGGAAACCACGGAAAGGTCTGTAGGCCTGTTTGTGGATAGGGAGCTGTGATTTCAGCGCATCATACATGACAGCTAGATAGTGGATGTGAACCAAAGGGGATAAAGGTGAGTGTTCAAACTATAGAGGTATACGTTTGTTGAGTATTCCTGGAAAATTGTATGGGAGGGTATTGATTGAGAGAGTGAAGGCATGTACAGAACATCAGATT
>JAYMFT010370978.1:0-21640 GCA_038088735.1 Panulirus argus
ATATATATATATATATATATATATATATATATATATATATATATATATGTGTGTGTGTGTGTGTGTGTGTGATATATATATGCTTACGCCTGGTACCCAATTTATCGACCAACCCTTAAAGGAGGATGGGCAGTTGGGTTGCCTGTGAACCGACTGCCACAGCCAGGATTCGAACCTTTGCGCTTGGTCCGGGCGGCCCGTGAATGTGAATACGATTCTGTCAAGGTATACAGCGCCGCCCTTACAGAACACGTTAAGAGATGTGTTTGTCCTGTGGGTAAAGCAGGTGTATTTTCACGCGTGATCCTTGAAGCAGCCTTCATTACGACACGCACCCCGACCCCCCGTCCCTCGGTGCGGTACCAACATGCAACGCACTCTACACTCGCCCATTAAGAGTGTGGTAGTAGTGTCTGTGAGGCGACAACAGGCGTAAGATAACTCGGTGTCCGTATAGTGAATGATATGGATGACTCGTGTTCATCATACTCGTCCCTGAACTGTATGTATTCTGTGCGGTGACCACTGGAGGCCGGTCGCATTGTGCGCCTGTACAGTGGTGGCCGCTGGTTCCCTTGCCCTGCCGAATACCCCGGCGTCATTATATAGTGTAGGGCCTGATGCATGCTCAGCCGGGCAGGGAGGTGTGTGGGCATGACGGCACTGTGTACAGTGGGTCATCGTGATGCCCAGGTCACCCCGGGTCGGTTCCCTGAGGGTCGTCGAGGCAAATCCAGTACACGGTGAAACAGAGGAAATGTAGGAAACGGACTTTGGGGGATTACGACCGGGTGAAAGTAACCAGTTCGGAAGACGACCCGCGTTCTCGGTTTTTCAGTGATGCATTACGTTGCAGGTGTCTCGAATATATTGTGACAAGTGGGCACTTGACGTGGGTAGTGGGAGGCTGAGAGCAGAGGAACTCTCTGATCGGTGGGTGACAGTGTAAAGGAACTCCCAGGTCAGTGGGAGTTTGAGAGAACAGGAACTCTGAGATCAGTAAACGAGTACGATGATGGGTGTGTGAGGGGTGGCGAGTGCGAGCCATGTGGGCGGGCGGAGGCCTGCCTCTGGGCAGCCACCAGTAGCCTCCTTTTCCTCCTCCTCCTCGTGCCTCACGCCCCACGGGCAGGAGCCTCTCCCACTATGAGCACCGGGAACCTCTCCGTGGTTGGGACGAGTCCCACGCCTGCCGCTCCCGGTGCCCTGGCCAAGCTGTCGGGGCTGCACGAGTGGCTGTCACTGGAGAACCGCAGGGTGAAGCAGTGGTGGTCCGCGCGCTCGGGCACAGACCTCCACAAGATATACATGACCCAGCTCCAGGACACTGACGGTGAGCTCTACTCAGGTACTTATCTCGGTCATACTCCAACCTAAGTCCACCTCAGGTGCTTCCTTAGGTCCTCCTCCAGCGTCATCTCACCTCGGCCCCTCTAATTTATAAGTCCGTCTTAGGTGTTTCTTCATGTCCTCCTCCAGCTTGATCCCGCCTCACTTACATCTCAAGGTCCTCCTCCAGTGTATGGTAAGTAGCAGCAGGGTCGGGATGCATGCCCCGGGCCTCCTCCGGTTTTCATTGTGTGTTGATGTGATGGATGGCAGGGTGAGAGAGCGACCCCTTGCCTCTCAACCGCCGGATGCTGGCGACGGCTCCAGATACACCCGCCCTCCTCCTCCTACTGTTGCTCCGACGACCATCATCCTCACCCTCCCTCCCTCCCTCTCACACACCGGCTTCACACCTCATCACATGACACAAGCTCCCCATCGCCTCATTCCTCACAGCGTCTCGTCTTGGGCATCACCACGACCGTCATCTTTGCCCCCCTCATTACATACACTTCCCCTCACTTTCCTCTCCATTGAACTCCTTTCTCACACAGTCCTGACACCACCTTCAGTCCCGTGCCTCGTTCCTCACACACACGCACGCACACCACTGCTACACTCATCCTCCTCGGACCTGTGCTCACACTTGCCCCTCCTCACCTCGTTATTGACCCCATCTCCCCAACTTTCACTCATCCCAGTCGTCCTTCCGTGCCTCCCTCATCACCGCCCCCTTGCACCACCACCGCCAGCACCTCACACCTTCCTTCATTCCCCTCCCCCCACAACCTACGCCCCTATTTTCCAGCCCATTCCTCTCCCGCCTCGTGTAATTGTTCCAACCCGAGTCGTCGGTCTCCTCACGTGAGGCACGGGGTGTGTGGCGCCAGACGCTACAGCCGCTGGACGTGCTCTGAGCTACGATCTTGTAGATATATACATATTTATGACGACTTAAGGGAGTGTGCCATGTATAGAAAGTAGAGAACGTATAAGAATGACTAACATAAGAAGCCAGAAAAGTTTTAGGTGTGATGAATAAGATGTACATAGAAATATATAATATGAAGAGAGAGAGAGAATTGGGTGGACATTAAGAGGTTGCAGTGTGAAAGTCTGTAGAAACCAGAACACGTAAAAGATAGTGTAAAGTGGTTAAGTAATGTTTTCACCAAGCTTATTTATGTTAAGTGAACACCATGGTTGTGAAGCGGCCATGTTAAAAGTGCTTTGACAGCCATGTTTTGGAGATGGGTCGCAGATGTAACGGGTGTGAAGGAGGGAAGTGTTGGTGCTGGCGTAGCGAGGGAGTTTGTGAGAGATAACTCTGGAGAATACGAGTGAGGACACTGTTGGTGTTGCTGGTGTGATGAGAATATGTATGATAGACCTTGGGGATTATGTGTGACCCAGAGGCCTGGTGAGGACAGTGTTGGTTCTGCTGGTGTGATGGCGATGTGTGTGAAAGATGATGACACTTGTGAGGATGAGATAGCATGAGGTGTGAGGAGGACATGATCGAGGCGAGGCAGAGCAACACAACCCGACGCGAAGGCCTTAAAAGGTGTTGCAGGTCGTGCAACTGCGTCACCAGAAGACGAGAGAAGTACTGGTGATGCCCAGTCTTAATGGTGATGTGGGTTGGTGTCGAGCCGTGGTGACGTTAGGCTGGTGCTGAACCTTCGTGATGATTGTGGTGATGTGGACTGGTGTGTGGTGACTCATGGTGATGCAGGCGGTGTGGGGAGCAAGACGTGCAATGGGAATGTGAGAGGATTTAGCTGGGTGTCGAGAGGCGGATGGGAACTCCTTCGTGGACCACACCTCACCTCCCAGCTTTCTCAGGCAGATTAGAAAGTTATGGGGTAAATATTTAGCATTTCTCCATTAAAGGAGGACCCTGGACAAGTTCGGATTACGCAGAGAGATGTGCAGTATTTCCGAATGAATGAGAGGTGATTAGGAGACCCCATGAATGACGGGAATAGCGTGAAGCAACTCAGGGAGTGTGTCCAGCAGCGGGTGTGTGCCGGGCACTTAATGTGGCCTGCACAGGGGACACCACCAGGCCTGTGCTGTATACCTGGGGAGGAGTCACCTAATTTATGGTGACCTTGACACAGTTGCTGCACTACCAGGCCATCGCATCAAGACCACCTGATTACATTTACATGCTTAAGTCCTGGGATTTATAAGAATGAGGTCGTGATCTGGTGTTGTTTTGGTAAGAGCTGCGAGCCATTACCCCTACATTATACGGGAGAGACGATGCCGACAGTGGCCCTCTTCCACACACACACACACTACGTTTATAGCAGAGTGTCCCTCTACAGTCAGCACCACGCCCAACACTGAAGGATTACTGGTTGATGTGTGGGTTGGGGAGAGGCGTCCGCCACCAGCAGCCATGCCTCTGGGGACCATGTGCTGGATCCTATGGAGGATGGCGGGACCCGACTGCAGGTGCATCCTCCAGCCGGTGTGCAGGTTCCTGCCGCTGTGGAAGCACGGTATGGTGGAGGCGTTCTGACATGATGGTCTCATGATGTAGTGGTGAGTCACTGTGTCTTGAGTGACTTGACTTGTTTATGAGAGAGGCCCTCTTGAGTGCATCTTTGTCTGTGTGTGTGTGTTGTGAACTGTATCTAGACTATGCAAGTTCATACACTCGTATGTATATGTATTAAGAGAGTATGTAAGTTCATCATACACTTGTATGTATATATAGAACTAATTCTTGTTCTTTATTCATTGATGGATGGACGTTTTTTAGCAAATATATTTTTCATCTTGGGATTTTTCTTCAATGTAGCCAGAGTCCAAGCAGTGCAGTGAAACACTGGCGACACAGTAGATGTAGAATAGTGCAGTACACCCCTGCTCTCTGGTGTCCTGTTGAAGATATACAAGGTGTTCCAAATAAAGCAAAGAAAGAAAATATATTCTTGTCGTTTAAGATGATAAAATAACAAGGAAAGTATCATGTCCAAGAAGGCAAGTTTGACTCGGTTTTATCAGTAAACTTAGGCATGTCTCCTATCATTAGCTGTGATCAGTTTAATTCAGTAGTCACGGTCAGAGGCCTCATGAGTGAACACAGCTGTAGAGATGGACACGACACCACCACCAGTACCGCGGTCCATGTCCTCAAACATCTCCTGGTTCCTTGTGGTAGTCTTGTGTTTTCACGAAGCCTCAAAGGTGAGACTGCAAAGGTGTTTGATCTGGGGTAGGAGCACGCCACATTGTGGCCCCTTCCCTACCATTCCAGAGCTCTGGTTTCCTTCCAACCTGTTCCTAGTGTTTCCTGGAAAGCGTTGAAGTGTTCCATCCAGCTGAAAGATAACACGAGGTAACAGGCCGAGGGTATTTCTTGAAATTGCAGGACACGAAAACATCTTGTGACATCTTTTGGTGTGAATGTGTCCTCAGAGTTAGAGCGCGGAACTTGATTTTATGCCTAATGATTGGGAGATATGTTGAAGTTTACTTGTTAATCTTAATGAATCTTGCAATGAAGTGAATTATATTATCCTTGAATTATCATGTTAAATGACGAAAGATATGTTTAACCTTTTTTTATTGTGGAGTGACGCAAGAGCAGCATCTGCTTCTCCCGCTTCTGTTTCCACCGCAGGCTGGTGCCACCCCTCCCTGGGGAGTTCTATTGTCTGGCTCCCACCCATGTTACTCTCCCTACTCCCCTCCCCCTGGCCTTATTTACTGCTTCTTATTGTTTCTGTTCATGGATGATGCAAGATGGCCATGGAGGAGGAGCTGGTGGATCCCTCTGCTGAAGCAAGGGATGAAGGTGAAGCAAGGGTCATATGAAATAAGGATGGGAAACAAGGAATATCAGATGAAGGATGGGTCATTTGAAGTAAGGATGACATGGTGAACCAAGAGTTATATGTGTAATGATGAATTGTGTGTGTGTGTGTATAAGAATGGTTTATTTTGGGGGAATTTTCTGTAAGTTGAAGCAAATGTCATTAAGATAATGCAGAGTAAAGCAATAACTGTAATGCGCTAGTGAGAAGAAAGTTATGGGATTTATTAGAAGCAGTACGCATTGTAATTACGAAAGAACCATGCCATGTAATATTTAGGCAAGTGTCAAGTAAAATATTTGTGACAAAAAAGCTGAGGAAACAATTATGGATGTTGAATGATAACTTGAATTGGAATTTAGAATCTTGGGCAGTTTAAATAAAGATCCCTGTGAAGCAATACACGTTGGTGTAATGCTCAGGTAAGACATGTTTGTGCAGTGTTGAGGCAAGACCCATATGATGTAGAATTGAGGCAAGACCTGTATGTACTGTTGAAGCAAGACTTACGGGACGTAGTGTTGAAGCAAGACCTATGGGATGCGGTGCTGAAGCAAGACCACAGTATATGGATGATGTTAGTCGTGTAGTGAGGCAAGGTTCATTATAGCCCAAGCGTCATGCACGTAGCAAGAAACACATAACAACAGAACCAGCCGCTGGACGCACCGCCCTCGATCTGCCTTGTTGTCTCTCATAATACACCACTTGGCTGTGTATTTTGGTCGGCGAGTATGAGTGTGTGTTCCATCGAGAGTAGAGAAAAGTATGAGTGAGGCAGAAATGCTCTCAGAATATCATCTCGAAATCTAGGTGTGTTAAAGTGTAAGTGTACTGTGCACATCCGGCAGTGGTGTAAGTATATCAGGTGTCAGTGTAAGGCCATAGCGTGTTGGGGTTGCGGGTGGGCTTTTAAGTTTAGGGATCAAGTGATGGTTTAAAGTGTATCGGCACCGTAACGGTATCGGGTTTTGTATTAAGAGAAATCTGTATTGGCGGTGTATCGGATTTTGTTGGAGATTAATTAAAAGTATCAGGTAATATTGCAAGTTTATAGGAATTGGTGTATGGAAGGCAACGGCCTGTATGCTGTATGTTACTCTAAACGTATCTGGCATGTGCGTCAGCTGGGGCTGTAGGTGTTTTGCGAGTGTAATCGAGTTGACAGTATTGTGTGTTGTGTTACAAGCTGCTGGAAAAGTGTCGGGTTTATATTATTGTTATTACTGTTGCTGTTGTTTTTCTTAAAGCCCAGGACCCAGTCTCTTGGGGTTCCTGCAGGTTTGAGGCTGTGCAACAGTTAGTATCAGGGGAAGGATGAACTCCTTTGCAGTGAGGAATTCTTCTACGAGATTGTACTCCGCTGATGCATCCTCGCTAAATGCATCTTTTCCCTCGCGTTGTTATAACCACTGGCAGGCAGAGTCCGGTAACGCCTAAGTGTAGGTCACAAGCGTATGCCAATTGTATTTGGTGTTTCTGCTGTTATGGTGCCTTATAAAAGTGTATCGGAGGACGTCATCTTCCCAGGTGCACTGGCTCACTTATGGATTGCAAGTGTATTCTGTCACTTATAATGTGAAGAGCAACGTGTTGCCAAGTGTCTTAAAGAAGGCGAGTGTTGGTGTATTGGGTAAGTGACTAAATGTTGCAAGTGTATTCGGTGATTCCTCTGATGTGTTGTCAGTGTCGTAGGGGAGTTGCAGAGTGTGGAAAGTAACTTAATAACGTAATGATGATAATTTGTTTAATACTGTAGTATGTCTCTCTTTCCGGAAAATGCTTAAGGTCGACCGAAAGCCCACATTGAACTTAGCTTCATGAAGATGAGTTTAGTGAAATAGGCTCAAGGCCGGGTTTGACCGTAACTTAAAGGAGGTTGTAGTGAAGAAGAGTATAGTGAACAGAGAAGACCCAGTCTGGGTTCAGAGCCGGCCTTAAGCGTAGCTAAATGAAGATAAAGACAGCGAAGATAAAATGTGAAGGCAATGATGTAGTGATGATAAGGGAATAGTGAATATGAAATTGTATTGGAGATCATGGTTTCATGATACGCGTAAGGAAAACGAGTTTGTGGTGAACATAAGGGTATAGTGAAGATGAAAGTCTTGTGAAGGTGGCTCATTTGACCTGACATTTAGAATTATCCAAACTATGTTCAAGACAGACCGGCCGAAGAAGGTAGAAGTAATGATAATCATAATAGACATTTTTCCATTGGAGGCTTCACTCACAGACAAAAGTCCACTTGTAAGACGGGCTTTAATTGAAATGTAAAGAGGTAAATGAAGGGGAAGAAGAGACACGGGAAAGTATGTACGAATTTTGGAGGAAGTGAAAAGCCTGTCCTTCAAAAAGTGCCTGGTCATAGTTATTGGGAAAGACAAGAGAGGGTGGAGAGTTCCAAAGCTTCGAGGTGTAGGGAAAGAAACGGTAGTATAGTCAGCTCTTTTGTATCTCAGTACATAAACAACATTTACAGGAAGTAAGTGATCATACTCCTTTGTTCAGTAAGGTCATCAAGAGCACGTGACCAGAGCCTGAACGTTCATCAGTGTTCGTAAAGGTCGCAAGAGCACATGAGGAGGACCTGCACACGTTGAGGGCTCTCTGTTCGTGGTCACAAGAACACGACCAGAGACAACGTTTGACGCAGTCTCATATTCACACACAAAAAGAAAAACACTCACATACATAATGTTTGTTTTGCTATCCCCAATTCATGTGGTGCATCGCAATGAATTAAATTGCCTAATGAAGTAATAACAACATACGTAGTTTAGCATGTCTTGTTATACGTTTGAATAGTATCCGGGTTCCACGGTAACACAGACCAGTAGTTTACTAGCTCTGACAATGATCCAATCACTTTTTTTTTTTTTCTTTGCCCCTTCCTCTCTCTTACACAGTCTTTTATAATCACTGCCACAGCTGTTCGGATCAACAGTAGCCTCTTGTCCCAAAGTTTGTTGATTCAGTGGTTGTAACAACTAACGTACTTCTGCCCCAGACCACTAAACTGGATCCACAAATTTGTTCGAAGCGCTGTTTTATTTTTCTGACAATGGTTATATTGTTTATTAGACAATATACAGACTTCTGTAACGCGAATGTCCTGTCAAGTTGAATTTAAGCACGTTTGAATTTGAATGTTGCTCGGTAGGGCAGCCGGAAATACATTTTTGTTCGTAATGTCGTCTATTTGTGTGTTACATATAGACATATGAATATTTGCTGTGGACACATGATGCTATTGTAGTGCGGACTAAGTGGTACCACTGACCTAGCTCCATCTTTGTGCTGAGGGCTCTGATTACCATCACCTGTTTTGGGCGGTGGCGTTTTTATAATGTATAGCTACTCCACTTCCTCCTCGAGTTACTTTCTACCATTATTACCGTTCTCCAGCCAGCACATCTGTTACTAGTTTCACACTCTCACCAGTAAACATTGGACTGTAGAGGTCGAGTCGGTGCCCTCGCCTCCAGATATCGATAGGCAACTTCCCATACATCTGAGTCACCGGAGGGGGATAGGGCTTGTGAGCGGAGGGATTTGCCGCCTCCATGATTTTGTCATAGTCCCCAGCACCCCGCGTTATACAACCGGCTTCCCAACCTTCGTGGCCTCAGAGAGCCCCAGTCTTTCAGCCCTCTAACGGCGTCATTCCGCTCTCTCAGTTTGACAGTTAGTGAACAGTAGCTCCATAACGTAATCCCCTCCACTCCACCGAGCCTCAGTCCCAGTGCTACGGTTACGGACATGTTGCTAACCCTTTATGAATCACCACACCCCTCTCCCCTCCCCATCTCCCTTTGAATTCATCAAATGCAGTGCAACAGACCAGAGGGTTGGTCACACAAAGGCACCATCCCCCTCCTCCCCTACCACCATCACTCCCTAACCCCTTCATATGTAGCTCACTCCACAACACCATCTCTTCCTTTTCCCTTCCCATCTACGGTAGCTTGATCTCAGACCCTTGGAGGGGGTGGGAGTAAAAAAAAAACCTCCTTAACCATCTTAAGGTATACGGAAGGTGAGGCAAGGTCTCAGACCCAGCTATGGGATAGTAGAGGTCCGAAACTGTCGTAAGGTATGCGTAAGGTAAGGTCGAAACCCTGCTGGTAAGGTAGAGTAGGTATACATGAAGTAAATTATCTGCATCATTGTTACCGTGCTTCTCACGCGTTCCTATCTTCCAAGCATATCTGTTGCTCTTTCAACTTTCCTCACCGTCCTTTGTAATGGGAAATGAAAGGATAGCCAAGTCATGTAATATAGCTCATCATTCCCCATAACTGATTATGTTATGTTAAAGTTCTTAGAAGTCTTATAGTGGAAAGAAGAAATTCTCCTAATAATATCCACATCGTTGATACATTGTTGTGCTCAGTTACGGTGGATGGAACGAGTAGACACTCCGTTATGCGGCTTGACTTTGGCCGGTTGATAGTGAACGTGTGGAGTTCGTGACGCCCTCCACCAAACCTACGCACATCGTAGGAAGGTTAGCCAAGTGGCCTGTTCCATGGCGGGTGTTTAAACATCTCTAATCTGATCAGAGAACAATGTCCCTCACGGGTTTCGTCTTGCTCATATTTGTAAGTAGATGCACCTTTCGAGACCAGAATGCTATACCAATGTTTGAATCACTGTGTGAGACACGTGGAGCTTCAATATGTAGTTTGTGTAGTGAATGGAGAGGCAGCATACGAGGGAGGCATGGGAGGGAAGGCGGTTTGCCAAACGCGGAGGGTCATGGTGGCGGGGACCCTAGTCTTGCCTACTAAAGGCGCCACCCTTTTACTATATTATTAGCTTGGGCGCGAGTCGCCCGCTTTTTGCTTATAAGACTATCTTGAGAAATGTATTTTAGTCTTTTATTGTTGTAAAATTAAGTGCACGAGTATGTCATATTTACATTTTTTTTTACATTCAATTAATTATATTGCCAAATTTTCATAGTAATGAATTTAGAATTGCTTATTTTGCTTATATATGTACCTCGCTACCATCGAGAATAAATGTAAGACAATGTATTTGTGTGTTTACTTTGCCTGATGTTCTCTTGAGTACTCAGTACACCTGAAAGTTGTGCATATGTTCAGAAACGTTTCTTGAGAAATGTAACATTTCAAAACGAATGATTTTTCTCTGATGTACCTGGGTTAGATTGGACCATCAGTGATGTAGTTTACAGTTTCATTTATAAACATTTTAACACAGGCTGTGGTAGTGTTGCTTCTCTAGTGATGGAAACCATAAAGCGTCCAGTGGTCCTATGCACAAAGTTGAGCGACTTGTTCCTCCCGTCGCTTTTTATATGCCATGCTACAAGATGCTCCCTCAGGCTAATAATTTTTTTCGGGAATAATTTTTATTACTGCTTGTCATTTTCAAGTATTGTGGCAAATTACATAAACTTATTACGAGAAAAATAGCAGAGACGTATACTTGATGAGATAGCTTTTTTTTTTAAGATTGTTCATTAATTGTATGTGGTTTTCATTTGCAGCTATACTTCATTACTATTATATCTTTTTTTGATAATGGTTTTACAATGGTTTTGTAAATGAAAATTATTTGTGTATGAAATGTAGCCTCTGGTATTTGATTTGTTGGGATTATACACCCTTTATTTACTTAGGTTCTGTAGTGAATGGTGACGTCTGATTGAAAGACTTAATGTTATTATTCTACCATGATAAACTTCATATATTGTTGTTTTCCAGTGTTTGATTTTAAAATTAACATTTCTTTACTAAGGAACAACTTGGTGATCACTTTTATTTTAATTTTCAGAGTTGCGGTCGCAGCTGAATGAGCAGTTGCGAGCGCTTGACGGCCGTGTGGACACCCAGACGGCACTTGTAAGTGAGCTGCAGGACTGGTTTAGGCGGCGTGCTGAGCTCCACCAGGACTATGCTGCCAAACTTGATAAATTGGCAAAGTCCCTCCAAGCCAGGCACAAAGAACAGAGGGTCAAGTAAGTACCGAATGCATTACTAATGAATGGGTACCCGGAGACTCTGTGTAGCGTACTTTCAAGCGCAGGAAATTGTTTATAGAGAAATAATTTTAATAGCAGAATAACTCGAGAACTAGGAGGCTTCTTTATTACGTAGTATAGTGAAGAAGTCACTAATTTCAATGATACATTTTTTTCTAGAAGCGTTGATGCTTATAATGTGATTACATTTCTTAAGGAAGATGTTTTCAAGAATTGAATTACTTTGATTGATTAATAGTTTATACCATAAGCTCCAGATATGTTAAATTTGTTTTGTAACCTTAGAGGTTGTAGACAGCACCCATTCAGGGAAGCAAGCAGTAATGACCCGGTATAGAATTTTGAACTGATGTTGATTATCGTACACCCACCATATAAGGATTGCTGTTTTTCGCTATATCATTAAGAATAAGGGTTAAACGTAATCTCTGTTGGTTTTATTCATCTTATACTTTTTTCTCTATTTTTACCCCTTTTCCTATTTTGAAGGCCAGGCCTTCAAGAGGACTTCTATCTGTAACTGAAGCTAATTTAACTAAAATGAATGAAATGGCACCTTGATGTAGTGACTTATTTGCTACATTGGGATTGTTTCATTACATTTCATTTCATGTATTTTGAGTACAGAGTACCTTTTGATAATATTTTTCTTTCTTTTCTGTATATTAAAATTTTTGACACATGGTCATGAGTTTTTTCTCGGCTCCAGTCATGGACTAAAGTTCTCATCAAGACTGAGCCGTGATTAAGATATAGAGAGGTTAATGAAAAAGAAAAAGAAGGGACAGGTGAAAGTATTTATGAATTTTGGAGAAAGTGAAGACTTTTTTTCTCTCTTTTAATGTGCCATGTTATAGCTTTTGGGAAAGACATAGAGGGTAGAGAGCTACCAGAACAGCCCACACTTGAGTTGCAAACAGCCACACAATAATTATATGATGCACCAGAAACATTTAGGTAGGAACATTAGATAGTAGTAGGTAGGATCATTAGATAGAAGTAGTCATTAGGAACATTAGGTGGGATCTTCTGCAAACGCTGCATTAGACTTACCCTTTGCCAGTGGCCTGTTAAGGGTGAGGCACTGAAGGCTAAGAAGCGGCATTAGAGTTCTTTAGTTATGGAGACCCTGTTGCCATGGCCACCCCTTTGAGGAAGTTCCAGTTGGAACAGACGTCAGAGATACGGATAGACAGATAGATCAGCTTGACGGGTATTGCATGGTCTAGTTAGTGGTGGGGGCACACAATCAGCCAGCCCTTGGATGCAGAAACCAAAGTAATACCTATAGCAGAGGGAAAGTAATCCAACATTGTGTCAGGCCAAGTGGGTCTAGTTTTGAAGTTAGCCTGGGAGAGTTGATAAGTTGGATTGCTTTCGACTCGACTCTCTCAAGTAAGTATATAGAGCTAGAACAACCCCAGATTTGAGAGCAATTCCGCATACAAGGACAGATCAATCAATGGAGCTGCTGTTTGGAAGAAAAGAAATTTCGACATTTAAACAGGATTTCCAATTTCCTGGAGGCAGACTTAGTCATTTCCATATTATGAGGTTTCCAAGACAAAGTGAATGTGACAGTATTACCAAGTATGTTCATTGAGTCAAGAGGTGGAATTACAGAAGTGTTGAAGGAGAGAATTTTTGATAGGGAGGTGGGCAGAAACTGAGTCCTAGAGGCATTAATCTTAGCCAGATTTTTTCTACCCTGTTGACATATCCTGTCCAAGTTTACTGAAGATGTGTCGAGATGAGATGCAGATCGATTGAGAGAAGAAGGAGCACAATTGATGGATGTGGAGGAGTGCGCTGTTGAGTCATCAGTGCATGAGTGCATTTGGTTATTTGTAGAAGAAAGGCAATCATTGATGTGAAAGAGGAGAGAACATGTAGGAGAAAGGACAGACCCTTCAGGGACACCACTGATGATGGAGAATGGGGGAGGCTGATCCATCAACAATCAGAGAGATAGATCAGCCTGAGAGGAATAAAGTGAGGGAAGGAAGCGAGAAGAGGGTAGCTTAGAATGAGACCCAAATGCCACATCCTGTCAAAAGGATATATCAAGGACAACTACATAAGATTCCCCAGAATCTCTCAAGGATGATAACCAGACATTAGTAAGACAGGAATGATTATTACCAGTGGATCTTACCTTGCAGAAGCCATACTGGTGATTAGAGAGAAGACTGAAATTCAAGATGTCTGAGGATATGGAAGTTGAGGAGTTATCCAAAGGTTTTTGAGATAGTAGATGTCAAAGCAACAGGATGATAGTTGAAGGGGTTGGAACAGTCACCCATCTTAGGGATGGGATATTCAAAGGTTTTTGAGATAGTAGATGTCAAAGCGCAACAGGATGATAGTTGAAGGGGTTGGAACAGTCACCCATCTTAGGGATGGGATGTACCAATGCATTTACTTTTGCACCTGATTGAGGTAAGTACTATTTTGGGAGAGGAATTTAACCATTAGGGAGACTCAGTACACTTGGAGAGACACAGATTCAGCTGATATTTCTGATAACACTAACAGTTTTCTTGGAAGGAAATACCTTATTAGAGGAAAGTATTTAATACCTGACTAAACTGGCTCAGAGTAAGAAGTCTTAGATACCACCCCCTATCTTGTAAAGTATCTTAATCAGGCTCTTAATGATATTCGTTATTTTCAGACGTGAACAGCTGCATCTGTTCAGTGTGTACAGTTGTTGGAATTCGTTAGTAAACCAAACAAGGAAAGATGCACGGGACCAGGCTGCCATGGCTGATGTCTACCTCAACAATGTCATTCCCAGATTTACCCAAGTTCAGGATGATGTACAGAGAATCTACAAAAGGGTAAATTTTAAATTTTAATGTTCTTTCTCCTGCTTGTCTTTCTGTATGTCATGTACTCCTTCAGCTGTACAAAAAGTGTCATCAACTATGCCTTTTCCATTCACAGTCACCTTTGCACATTTCTGCAAATTTTACCTTTGAGACATTCCTTCACAGAGATTCATCTCTCTGACCATGTATCTTTTCCTACACAAAGGGTGATACTAGTATCATCACTGCATTAATGAATCTCATATTTTCTTGGATGATTGTGTCAGAACTTGATTACAGGTGATTATATGATTAAAGGAAGCCAGAAGTACATTAATGGAACATGGATACCATGAAGTTAAACTAATGTAACTTAGAGTTTTTTCTTTCATATTTGTTTGCTGTTTCCTGCATTAGGGAGGTAGCACCATGAACAGATGAAAAAAGGCCCTATCCACAACCAGCACTACAGACCTAGCTGTGGTTTCCCTTGGCTGTTTCATATGCTCTGGATCAGTCTATTGCTTCTGCCCATGTATACCATATTGCTCCAGTTCACTCACTCCTATACATGCCTTTTACCCTCCTACATGATTAGACCCAAAACACTCAAGATCTTGTTCATTCCACCCTTCCATCTCCAGTTTGGTTTCCCCTTTCTTCTTGTCCTGCCCACTTTTGAAAAGTTTCCTCATTGTCATCCTCTCCTCTCTCACTTTCTCCATATATCCAGACCATCTCAGCACACCTCCAGTTTTCTTAACCACTATTACTACAACTCTCTCTTATCCTATCATTACTTAATCATCCCTTCTCACACCACATCCTCAAACTTTTAATTTCCAACACATTCACCCTCTTCCGTGCATTTTCATCTGCAGCCTGTGCCTTACATCCATTCAATATCATTAGGACTATTATACCTTCAAACATACCTCTTTCACCCACCCTTATAGTGAACTCTCTTTCCAAACATTCCTCAATCATCTCTGAAACCTTTGCCCCTACCCCCATCCTATGGCTCGCCTCTGATTCCATGGTTCCATTTGCTGCTAAGTCCACTCCCAGGAATCTAAAACCCCCAGTTTCCTCCAAGTTTCCTTCAATTGTACTCACTGCTAAGCCTGATAACCTGACTTTTATTCAAATTTATTCTAAACTTTCTCTTTTCACACACTCCCAAACTCAGATGCTAACTCCTGCAGTTTCTAAATTGAATCTGCTACCAGTGCTGTCTCATTAGCAAACAACTGACTGACTTCCTAGGCCCCCCTCACCCCCTATTGAGTGCATACCTGCCCCTCTCTCCCATATCCCTTGTAATTATCTTCCTCATCACTGCATACATAAACAAGTTAAACAGCTATGGTGACATCACATACCCCTGCTGTAGATCCATCTTTGCCTGGAACCATTTACCTTACTCTTTACTTACTCACACGCATGTCTTATTTTCTTGATACAAACTCCATGCTGACTTTAGACTGCATGCCTGGCCTCTCTCCAAAACCCTTGCCTTTATCTCCCCCCACTATTTCATCCATAAACAGATTAAACAGCAATAGTAACATCACATACACCTCTTGTAGACCCACCTGTACCTGGAACCATTTACCTCATATATAGTAACACCTTCCACAGATCATCTCTCTTCAGCTTATCATATGCTTTCTCAAGATCCAGAAAATGCCACATACAAATCCTTCTGTTCAAGTATTTCTCACACATGCATTCTGTAAAGCAAACACCTGATCCATGCATCCTCTATCACTCCTGAAACCGCATTGTTCCTCCCAGTCTGATACTCTGACCATGATGCCACCCTTTCAGTTACTGCTCTCCCATACAGCTTACCAGTTACACTCAACAACTGTAATTCAAACACTTACCTGTGTCCACCTTGCCTTTATGAAGTGGCGCTATACATGCATTCCATCAATCTTCAGGGACATCGTGATCCACACTGATACTGAAAATCTTAACTAACCTGACAAAAACTTAGTCATGCATTCTTGAGATATTCAACTGAGTGCCATCCCCTTTAGCCACCTTGCCACATTTCATCTTATGTATGCAAGGGTTTCATCACCTCTTCTTTCTTCACCAGACCATTTGCCATGACTCATTTTGCATACTTCTCTGACTCTTACACCTACATCTGCCACCCTATCATCAAACACGTTCAGGAATCCTTCAAAGTACTCACTTCACCTTGTCACTGCTTGTTATCACTTCCCCATTTACCTTCCTACTGATGTTCTCATTTGTTCTCTTGTTCTTCTTACACTGTTAACCTCCATCCAAAACATCTGATTCATCCAGAAGTTTGCTGATACTTGCTCACACCAATTTTCATTTGACTTATTTTTTTCAGCCCTTGCACCATCTTCTTGACCTTCTGCCACTTTCTCTTGTACATTTCCAGTCACTTGCACTTCCTTCCTTTTTGTACTGCATATATACCTCACTTTTCTCTTTCATTAACAAATTTACTTCATTATCCCACCACTCACAACCATATCTCACTTGCCTACCTCCCATGTTGTGCATGCCACATAACTCTTTAGCATATGCTGGCACTGCTGCTCCAGTTACCCCACCTTCCTCACCCACTCCCATAGCTTCATTTTCTTTCACCTTTTACCATTCTTATGCTCGGTATCTCCTTGAAGTTGAGGTATTACAACTCAGGTGGTTGTGTAAAGAGTTTTCATAAGACTGGAGGTAAGGATAAGCAGGCAAATAAAGGAGGTTTAATTAAAAACTTTAATTGTGAATTTATCAAATAAGCATATACTTGGTGCTGTATGTATATGTTTGTGTATTTATATATTAATTATGAATATAACAAGCAGACACATGGTTCTGTATATGTGCATATATTTTGACTGTGAATATAACAAAATAAGCATATGCATGGTGCTGTACTTATATTAGCATATATTCCATTAAGTCATGGCATTGCAGTTCAGGTGGCAGTATAAAGAGTTTTCACATCATAAGAGTGGATGAAAGGATATGCAGTTATACATTGGAGGTTTAATGAAAATATTTTGATTGTGAATGTAACAAATAAGCTTACACATGTTGCTGTATGTATATGTTGTTTTTGAGAGAAGTCAATGAAAAGAGAAATCATTCCAGCATTTTCAGATTAATGACAGTAAGTCTTTGAAGAATTCCTTTTATGAACTCCTTGTCATAAGTCCGATAAATAAAGTCTATAGCATGTCATGAAATCGTTGTAAGTCATATTATTTTTGCATAAAGGGATGTTTTAAATATCTGAAGATTTCCTTGATACAGTTTGAGATGTTACTCTTACTGGAGAGTGGTTTTGGAACCATATCCTTGTCAATCCTGTTACTTATGGAATCTAGATCCTCCCTTCTGCTCACAGAGTCAGTGGTCTCTTCTTTATTCAAACTACTGAATTTATTACTTTATTAGTGTCTGCAAAGTCTGAATCACACAGCATGAATTCTCTGTCAGCTGTAAGTCCCACAGGTACTTGGCTGATGAGATGTTCATGTCAGCTCCTGCAACTTCTCTGATTACCAGTAAGGCCTCTCTAGAGCTGATGTCTGTATACTGCAAGCCATTGATAATTACCAGTGGTAACTCTGGCAACAGTTATAATTTTTGCCAGAGTTACCACTTTCCAGGCTTGCATGATTTATTAAATGTCATTTAGCATTAGCAATGACTTTGACCTACTTCCATTACAGTTCATAGGGTTTTTAAGCTGGAACTTTAATTGAATGGTTGTAAGTAGTTAACTTGCCTGGTTTTCGGGATGTCTTTACCCCTGTAGCTCAGTCTGCAATGAGTCATCCTTGGAGAGAGCCTGATCTGTGAGGCTGTTTGATGCTGTAGTTTTGCATATAGTATTTAATGAGTAACCAAGTGGGTCTTTTATTTTGTTAGGAAATAGTTTTTCTCTTTTCAGTATCCTGATGTTTTCACATAGTGTTCCTGTTTAACCAGCGATAGATTAAACAAATATGGGCCTTGACACCCCACCCACTTTTTTCTTTTTCCTCCCATATTTGCTAGGTGGCACCAGGAAAAGATGAAAATGGCACTAATTTGTTCACATCTATACTTCAGCAGATTTAATTTGATATAGAGAATTAATATGTCTTAGTGTATACAGATAGTTTGGGGGAAGGGCATATAGGTTAGGGTAAGCAGAGAGAAGCAGAAATGCTACAATACATTGACATGGTAGGTTGACAAATGGATTTAGATATACTTAAGTATTACAGAATACTTATATAGTACCTTTACATTTAACTCTCTCCTACAAATTTGGTATTTAGGTGTCATGAATTTGGGAAAAAGAAAAACTCAAAACACCCAGTAAAATGCTGTGGTGGGTTGCAGAATACCTTATGCAGACTGAAAAACTGGAAAAGTGGAAAGTTAACTGCAGATCCACAGATAGGTGAAATATTTTACCATGAATATTGAATAGGTTTTCAAGATAATTCTTATAATCAAAACAGTGAATGTTTAGGATTGAATTTATTGTTTGAGTGCATTGAGCCACTTTTTGCACAAACCTTGATTTTTCTGGCATACAATAAATTGAGTTACATTTTCTTTTGATAAACCACTCCATGCGTGATGGTTTACATTTTGTTCTTTGGCTTCTTTCCTTGTGAATGAAGACTGGTCTTCATGAATCATCATAGTATACAAGTGAAAAAGTTAAAAGCACTTAAAATGGAAGTTCATGTTTACACCTTGGACATTGGTTAAGGTTGTCTGGGTGAGTGAACTGAGAGTCTGTGTACATCTGATGACCCTCTATGAAATTGGGAATAAGGTTAATGATGTAGACTGATAGAAAAGCTTTTCTAAAAATGGCTTTGGTCGTTTGCCTTCCTTTCACATACATCTTGTGCCTTTGCCTCCATTCCGCCATTGTTGTTCCAAGTTTTGTCCAGAATTATAACCACATAAATCTTTCATGTGTTGCCCAGTCAGCCATATTTTATTTTATACTTTTAGATTTTAGATATAACTACCTTGTTAGTATTTCCTTTGAGATTGATTTTTTGTCATGAAAAATGTTTTTAATTGTTTGATTACTGGCAATTGTGATATAACTAGTTATAACTTAAAAGGAGTAATAGGTATGGTGCAAGCATTTGAACTGTGGTCTTTAGGCTTTGAAAGGAGCATAGTTTCAGTGGTGAAAGGTAAATTTTTTCCACAATAAATGGTGTGGACAGAAATGTTGCATGAAAGAGAAGCGACTGATAAGGTGAAACTATGAAAAGATTGAATTTGTAAAAGGGATGAATATTGTATTTAAGTAATAGAATGTTTCAATAGTAAGTCATAACAGGAATGACTATTGTTTTAAGTAATAGAAAGAGAATGTTTCAGTAGTTGATTGGCACAAGGAGAATGTTTTAACTGATTTGACATCAGGCATGATACTGGATTTAGGAAGTAATTTCTCAGCTTGATATTCATGCTCTGGTGGAGGAAACATTTTACATTATGAGCTTGTATAATAGCATAGAAGTCATGATTAAGTAATTGTGATGATGGTATTGCCATGTACAAAACAAAGTATAGTAATCACTGATTTCTTTGGAGCACCATATTATGCAGTATTATAGTTCTTTCCTTTTGTATTTTCACTCTCCAAAATTAAAAAAGTGTGGTCATGCATCATTTTGGAATACCAGATTAAATAATGATTCTGTTTCATGCATAACGTGATGTTTCATTCATATTAAACCCTTTTTAATGAATGTAAGTATCCAGCTGGTATCCTAGGTAAAGAATGTGAATGTATGTGATTTGTCTTTGTGTTTCTTACTTATGTTTGGAACATCTTGATCTTTGAAATACTTTTCACTGTTGTCCTTGCTTTTTGTTAATACTTATTTAAATTTACCAACACTTTTATTTCTATTCTTGCCTTTTTTTTTTTGGCATACCTCTAATACTTTTTTTTTTTTTTTTCTACTTTTTTCAGTGTCGAGAAATTGGTTATGAGAGCCATGAGGAGCTCCTCAAGGTTTTGCATGAATTACACACAACTATGCGTACATACCACACTTACCAGACGGAGTTCAAGAATGCAGAAACAAAGCTCCGTAATTTTGAAGCTCAAAGGGCAAAATTGGAACAGGCAATTCCTAAGGAGAAGCTGGAGAAGAGCAAGAAGTTCAGGGTCATTGAAAAAGAAATTCAGAAGGTAATTTTGCTTAATTTTCAAGCATGTTTAACCTTAGGTAGGTAGGGATTATCATTATTCCTAAGGCTTACTGCTCACACAGGCTGCTGCTGCTCTCTCTCTCTCTCTCTCTCTCTCTCTTTTTTTTTTTTTTTTTTTTTTTTTTTTTTTTTTTTTTTTTTTTTACATAATTGCTTCATCCACCACAGTTAGCTACTGTATGAACTAGGATGTTAGCTGCCTTCAGTTTTAAACCACTGGGTGTGTTTTAGACATTTTATACAAAAAAAAGGTTTGGATCTCTGTTGTGAGTCACACCCCAAAGTTGATTCACCACTTTGAGAACTGGTGGAGTAGAGCATGGTAGGGCTGTTGCACTATGTTTTTTTATATATATTGAACCCAGATGTATTGACAGACAAATTCTATTTGAACACGACAGTGTTGCTTACTAGTATGTGAATTCAAAACCTCTCTATAAACCTCTGTATTTTGATGATTGTGCACAACACTTAACAACACTTAAATTACACAGCACATTCTTCATAAATCTAGATTTCCTGTGGTGAGTGTTATGTGCTATCCCTGCCTTTTGGCAAAATGGTAGAAACAATAGGTTGAAGAATCAGGTAGGAACATTTAGTTAGGACTGTTAGGTAGAAACATGGGTAGAAGTAGTAGGAAGGAATATTAGGTAGAAGTAGTCAGTAGGAACATCAGGTAGGAGCCTCTGCAAACACAGGACTAGACTGGCCCTTTCCCAGTGGCCTGTTAAGGATGAGGCACTAAAGGCTAAGATGCTGCAGAAGTTCACTAGTTATGGAGACTCTATTGCCGTGGCCACCCCCTTGAGGGAGTTTCAGAAGGGAACAGGCATCAGAGATATAGATAATCTACGGTAGGAAGAACTTGTTTATAAATCTTGTAATATTGTAGGACATATATCCTTACTGTTATATAACAATGCAGTATGCTCTTCTGCGTGTTACTTGAATGCATAAAAGATTATCACACAGGAAAACAAAACACTCTGTGGACAGAACTTCATTGACTCACACATCACGTTAGTATATCCAATTTTATGTTGACTGATAGGTTTTCCATGTTACTGGAAAGATTATAGTGATATCATAGTACTTAGTTGGAACATCTCTATGAAAAAAAAGTATTCTGACCTCCATCACAAGGTTGTTACCAAGGAATTGATGTCATATGTTTGCAAGAATGTTGAACGCCTCCCGGCAAACCCCCACGTAAATTACCCAATTAAAAAATGCTATAACCCTAGATCTACCAACACTTGTCTAATATATGTAAAACTTGCACCTGTGCTTGCTCACCTTTTCCGTTTCGGTTTAAAAACCAAAGCTTTTCCTTCTCCTTGGAAACATGCTTTGATACATCCAATCCCTAAGAAGGGTGACTGTTCTGACCCCTCTAACTATCGTCCTGTTGCTTT
>JAYMFT010370989.1:0-21638 GCA_038088735.1 Panulirus argus
AGGGAATATGTGGGAAGTATTCTTTCTCCCCTGTCCCCAGGGATATATATATATATATATATATATATGATTATTGAAGAATATTAAACAGTGCACAATAAAGATGTTAATCCATAGGATGGAAAAAGCCAGCCTTGTAGCATGTCTTGAGTCAAGGGCTGTTCAGCCCTTGACTCAAGAGATTTTGAGGGCAGAAGGGGGAAGTCCATAATTTCACTTCTGTGGCAGTGTTTGATTGGTCGAAGTTGAGCCCAAAACAATTAATTTACCACTGCTATGGTTAGATATAAAGCAAGTGATAGGGAAGGCCAGGGCTTTCACACCATCCTAAACGTTATTTTCCAAGAGAATATCCTAGAGAATCTCTCTTGCTTGTGGAGCACCACAGAGGAGAGAAATATCAGGTTTCAAGCAGAGTTCAGGTTATGATAATGGATAATGAAAAGTGATTTTAATGCCAAAAGGGTTAATGGAGGGAGGATTGTAGTAATTAGAAAGCAGTGCTTGTTAGAAGAGAGTATTTTGGTAATTTTTGTGTTGCTGAATATTTATTTGGAAGAAAATTACTAGTAGTAAGTAAGGTGGTGGTAGTTCTTGTTTATGAAATGATGAGAGAGTGGGATATCATTCTGAAGGAGCTCCTGTGCACTGGGGAAGAAATCACATAAAGATAATTAATTTTGTTGGCTTATATCTGTTTTATAATTGATACCAGTGTTTTGCTAATTACAATATTTAGTTTATTATGCAGGATTTTCTTCTTGTATTAGAATTTAAGGTTGCTATTCCTCACAGGTGGAGTCAAAGAGGGTTCATCAAAACAGAGATGGAAGTGGGACCAGCAGCAAGATTCATCAGTGTTCTTACTGTAAATATTTCACCTCTAAAAAAATTAACTTGATAAATCATACACGCATTCACACTGGAGAAAAGCCATTTTTATGTTCACACTGCCCTGCTGCATTTTCTCAGAAAGGAAATTTAAAGTCACATATCCGTACTCATACTGGTGAAAAACCATTTGCTTGTACAAGATGTCCTTATCGAGCTGCCCAAAGAAATACCTTGATGAGTCATTTTTTAAGCTTCCATAAGAATGATGGGTAGCATTTGTTCCTTGTGATCTTTTTAAAGTAGTAATTTAATGATTCATCCAAGAAACATATTATATTCTTAGTAGCAAAATTACTAACTCTACTTAAAAACTTTTTAAATCTGATTGCTAGTCCTATATGTCATGAGGTCAGCAGTTAAATACAGCTGTTTTATGAGGTTTGAACAAAGCTAATATAGAAATGGTAATTTTGTTATATGAAATAGAAAAATGTTTGCTTTGCACACAAACCTGAATTGTTTTATGCAATCAAGTGTAATTTGCCATACTTATAAAACTTGGGCTGCATCTCCTAGATAAGTGGCTCTCACAGTATCAGTTCTTTTTGCTCTTGCATGACAGGAATACTACTGTTAAGCTCTTATTATAATCATTTGTTTATTCAACCAAATTTCCTGGGCTTAAGGGTAGTCAAATGCTCCTCAGATTTACATTTCATATACAAGACAGTGGAAAGAAGTTCTGGATTTTCTCATGTTGGATCAGCTGGAAAAAGAATAAAAACCTGTAGATTTAAGAGAAACTATGATTGTTTTAGTAATGAAGCACTTTGTGAGGAAAGTAAGGTGAAGAGCATCTCTTTCCACTTATCCATTCCATTACTGCCCCTCATCTGTTACCTTGTCCCCATACCTCTTATCCTGTGCTGGTGACTTTTTGAATAAAATTTTTTCGTTAGAATTAAAGATGTTTTTGTCCTGATTATCATGCTGTCAGTGTTCTTTATGCAATTTCATTTTAATGTTACTTTTTATGCCTTCATCTACAAATACTCCATAATTGTGGAAAATTTACTTTACATGAAATGTGCTCTGTTCCATATTCACACAAAGGGGAATCTTATGTTTACCAAATTAATGTATTCATAATGGAATTCCAGGAACATGGGTTGGATCAAGTGCATGCATCCTCACAAACCAATCAGATTTAACTGAAACATATGCATAGTGTCTTAGATTAAACAGAGTTTTCATATCATTAGAACCTTTAATATTTATTTGACCTGCCCACAAAGTTAATTCATCAGGTGAGATCTACATTTTTCCATCCACTTTTACTCTCCTCAAACAAATTAGCTCCTTGGTTGGTTGTCATTTGTCATTTTTTTAGCATTATCATTTGAAATACCCTTACCCTGAAAAGCTCACTTTCAAAATCTGTCAGTCTTCCTTCTCTTTCTACTTCCCCATAGCTTCAGTATAATAACTTTTATGTGTACCTTTTCATACCACATATGTTATCTGGCTTCATTTGTCTTATTCTTTCGTTCTTGATAAACTTTGCAAGTTCTTCTCTCCTGCTTTTATTTTTTTGCTGAAGAAATACTGAGCAAAGGCATGAACATCACACATTAGAATTTTATATCCATACAATGTGAATAGACAGGTTTCTCAGAATTTGAACATAACACATTGAAATATTATAGTTATACAATGTGAATATACAGATTTCTCAGAATCAAACAATCTGCACAACACATAGGAATATGATTTTTGGAAAGATCAAGCCTTTGTCAGCTGTGTAATTAGTATCATAAAGTTGTACAGGCAGTAGGGAAGAAATGAACTGATGCATTATAAAGCATTTGTGAACCTTTGTCAGATGTGACTGTGGCTATATATCACACAAACAATAAACAAAATGGAAATGACTGATAAATTTGGGGGATGCATCTACAGCTCACAACACTTAGGAATTGATATCAAAGAGCATGGTTACAAAACCAAAGCAAATGAAGAAATTCAGATGGAAAGTAGCAAAAGGAAAGAAGGCACTTCTAGAGAAACATGTCAGAAAAAAAGGTCAAGATTTTTTTTCTAAGTATCTTTGAGATATAATGATGTAACTCCCAGGAACCTTTTTATGAGACTCCAATAACTTCAAGGTTTTACTCCATGAAGGAACAGGGAATGATGGACTCTTCTGAAGTAAGAGGATTTTTGATGAGACTGTATGCCTTTCCATCTGTTGACAACTGTACAGTCTCACTGAAATTGATTTCTCACTCACAGTGTGGCCACTTACAGGCAGAGTCCAGTAATACTGTAGATCTATACCTGGAAAATCCTACGAGAGATGGTCCCCAGCTTTCATGCAGAAATAACTTCCCATTGGTATAACAGACATGGATGACTGTAAAATACTGCCCCTGAAAACCAAGATGCAGTAGGCACAAAAAGACAGAACACCTTAAACAACTAGGGCCCAAGATTTTTCAACACCTTGCCTGAAATTGTGAGATACACCATGCGATACTCAATGGAGAAGTATAAGAGGGCCCTGGACATTATCTACGAAGTGTACCAGACCAGCCAGGAAATGAGCGCTGTGTGGGCCTGCAGGTTGTGTTTTCTAACATTTTGGTCAACCAGTGATCCAAACCTGCAGCCTGGACCCAGTCCAGGCCGTAGGGGTAAAAGACCTCCCAAAATTGCATCAGGTATACATCAGGTATATGCCTGTCACTAAGATAAATAGATGCCCATTGCACTTAGACCAAAAATTGTCAAAAAATAAAAAACAGAGAACAAGATGTAGTGTTGATGCAAGGAAGAGAAACAGGGTATTGACTGTGCAGAGGAACAGAAAACTGGAGACACTGAAGCAAAGGACACACTAAATTAGTAAGTAAAGCTATGGAGAGGGTAAAGTGTGCTGTTAGAAACAGAAGAGTGAGGGAGATATGCAATTTATTCAATGGAAGGATAAGAGAATTGTGATGTAATTAGAATCAGAGCATGTTGATGTAAGTAGACTCTGGAAAAAAACACAGGTATGGGATTTAAGAACCAGTAATACAGAGCTTAGCTACTACATTGGTTGTGCCAGAATTGGGAGCTGATGTGGTAGGAGGTAGGTAGACATAGGTCATATATAATTTTTGAACTAGATAAAGACAATATTCTAATGAAAGAGGAAAGAGTAATGAGGGAAGACTTTCATATTAAAAAACTACTGGAGGCTATAGACATATGTAAACAATTTCTAAGATAAAAGAAACAAATAGAATTGGTGGGACAGTTAAAACATAAGGGGACAACTAGTAATGATTACTTTCAGTTTGGAGTTTTATAACTAGGAGGAGGAATGTAGAAAGTTGCTAAGAGGGAGGAATGTTGAGGGGGTATTCATCAGAGGTGGTAAACTGAGGGAAGAAAGAGAAAGAAATGAACTTTAGTCAAAAAAAAAAAAAAAAAAACACAGAGACATCAAGAGAGGCTAGAAACCAGGGCAGCCCTGCCACTAGTTTAGCGATGCTCGGATTGCTAACTCATTAACATCAACAGACATGTATATTCGCAGATCCATGAACTTCAATAGACATATATCTTCAATTAGAAAATTTCTGCCACAGTTTTAAAGCTATGTCCTGGATAGGGTTAGGGTGTGTGGGTGCATATGGGTGCTGAAAGCTTCTTCAAGACAATACCACTCAGTTGCCTTGCAGACATGACGGGAAGGAAGACCTTCGTTTGTGATGATGTTGCCCCATTTACCAATTTCTGCTGATAGATATATAGGATCTGTGTAAATGTTACTTATGAAGTTTCTGATAAAGTATTATAATGAATATCTTTGTAAAGGAATAAAAGCAAAATGATAGTCATTCCATCAGTATTTAAGGTAGAAAATATGAATATTAAGACATACAAGAAAGCAAGATTGCCCTCCTGTATCACTGATAAATGTGGATCAGTAGCACCCTCTGTGGGCATTTTAAAGCTAACTCTATTTTTTTGCTGCTTATGTCTCATTCTGGAGAAATAAAATGATTTTCTGTATGGATATGAAAACCTTAAATGTTTAGGAAAGGAAACAAACTGTATGAGGATGTTAAAGGGTTGAATAGTACAAGTGTCAACTGAGACAGATAAATACGGATGGAAATGGATTGGTAGCAAAAAAATGGCTGGAATTCAAGAAATTTATTAGAGGAAACAGACTAGACCTTGCAGAAGTGAAAATGAACTTCCTAAAGAGATGAGATCTGACTTGATATGCCAAGAGTATTACACAATAGCAAGGGGAGAAAGAGAAAATGATGGGGGAGGGGATTGGCCTTTTTCATTAGGGTCAGAATTAAGTTTCACAAAATATTTATGGATGGCCTCTTTAAACAGTACAAACTGGAAAGAGTGACTGTCCTTACCAATAAGTTCTGTGACAAGATTTTTGTTAGAAATGCAGATCCAACACATTGTGTTCACTGCATGTCTTACGTAATGAATAATTTTGTATCTCTGCATATCACATAATTGGCAATCCATGGTAAATCATGGACTATCTAGTTTTCTATTGTGTCTGTAGTTGTTCCATATATGTATATTATTTCTTCTTGCCCCTTTTTTTCATACATTCTCATGTATTGTTGCAGACTTAACAGTTCTGTATCTTCCATGCTGGGATGTTTTTAGATCAAGCACATTTTTCTTGATTCTCTAAATTAGGGGAAAAGCACTTCATATATCTTCCCCTTCTTCTTTCTAGGCTTTAAAATTTAACTATGCTGACTTTTACCTTCCTTTCTTAGTCTGAAATCATTATCACACAAATAGCAGTAATGCTTGTTTTTGTTGTAGTATTCCCAATAAAAAAACTTTTTTCAGACAGGATCCATATGCCACCACTTTGAATTTTCCTGTTAAAAACTGATCCATTTTCCTAATTTACCTGTAATATTTAGTTTTACCACTCCCTCTAATATAACTTCATAGTTTATATTTTCAATTGCTTTAGCAAATCTAGAAAAAGTGTTCATTTTTTTCCTTTGCAAGAGTTTCATATATGTCATTACAGAGAATTAAATTTGTGCACTTTTGCCTGGTATAAATCCTTGTTGCCCTTCGTTTATGTAATTTTTGCTAGTCATTTGTTCTATTGTGTGTTTTTTAACATTCATAATATTTAATTATAGGTGATGTTAGGCAAAGTGGTTAATAATATTTAGATTCTAGCTTATATCGTCCTTTATGTTATGGTGTTATTTATGACATTTCGTATAAGCCTTATATATTGGATTTGCATAATGTTGTTGTTGAATTACAGTCTTCCTGAGAATTGTAGTGAACTAGAACAAACACTCAGTAATAACAATGGGGAAATAATCATGGTGGTGCAGGAAGCCACAAGACATTCATTTTTCAGAGATGGTAAAGTTCTGGTAATGGAAGATTCCAATTAAAAAAAAAATAGACTGAGAGAACTTAGATTTCCATGGACATAGACACAAGGTCTTAGAGTGCATACATAAATATTTCCTCTGTCAGCATATCACTGAGCACACTAGAGTCGGAGGGACATATTCACCATTATCATTAGATTTTATCATTACACAAAATAACATGGAAATTGAATATATCACATATGATACACCAACTGGTAAAAGTTATCATGTAATGCTTTAGTGTAACTATCTGGCAAATGAGGATATAAAAAGATCAGAGACAAAATCAGACTCACAGGGGAGATGTTATTTTTTTTTCGTGCTTGTTTGCCATTTCCCTCATTAGCGAGTTAGGGCCAGGATTGGACAAAGAATAGGCCTCATTCACTCTCATCCTTTCTTTTGCTGTCATGTATAATGCTCTGAAACCATAGACACCTATCCACACCCATAGACCTTTTCTCCTAGCTGTTTAATATGCCCTGGTTCATCCCATTGACAGCACGTCAACACCAGTATACCGCATTGCCCTAGTTCACTCTATCCCATGCATGCCTTTCATCCTCCTGCATGGTCAGGTCCCCTTCACTCAAAATGATATTCATTCCATCCCTTTATCTCTAATTCGTTGACCTCTTTTTCCTTGTCACCTATACTTTTGACACATATCCTCTTTGTCAACCTCTCTTGGACATATTCTTCCCATGTGTCCAAACCATTTCAGCACACCCTCTTTAGCTTTCTCAGACTTACTCCTTTTATTATCACATCCTCTCTGTTACTCAATCATCGCATATGCAATCAAACCTCCTCACACCATATATTTTTGTCTTTAAATATTTCCTTTCCGGCATATTCACTCACACTCTTCCTTACATTGGTGTAGCAGTTAGCATTCCTCACCATGACACATTTACAGCCCACCCAGGGTCAAGAGCATAGGTTCAAATTCTGGTTACGGCAGTCGGTCCACAGTCAACCCAGCTGTTCATCCACCCTTAGGGGTTGGTTGATAAAATGGGTACCTGGCTCAGGCAAGGGTATATATATGAATGTATAGCGTTAATGAGATGGCCTTGATTACGGTCTCAGCTGCCCATGCTGACTCAACTTAAAAAAGAAAAGATCCATGCAACACTAAAATACTTCCATACATACCCATTTCTCCCTTCCAGATAGTGACTTCGCTTTCCACACATTCCTTAATGCTTCCAGAACCTTTTCCCCCCCCCCTCCCCTAGCCTATGCCTTTCTTCTGGTTCCTTGGTTCCATTTGCAGCCATGTCCACTCCAAAGGAGTTAAAGAACTCACTTCCTCCAGGTTTTCTCTTTCAAACTCACACCCCATCTAATCTGTCTTTTTGCATTGGTAAACCTAATAACCTTACTTTTATTCATATTTGCCCTCAGATTTCTCCTTTCATACATTCCCCTAAACTTAGACACCAACTTTGTGGTTTTTCACTCAAATGTGCCACCAACTCCGTGTCTTTAGCAAACAACAACTGACTCATGTCTAAGTCCCTCTTACCTCCAACAGACCACATACCTGGACCTCTCTGCAAGACCCTTGCATTCACCTCCCTCACCACTCCATCCATCAACAAATTACACAGCTTTGGTGACATCACATGCCAATGCCAGAGACCCAGCTTCACCTTGAACTACTCAACCTCATCTCTACCTACTTACTTACACACTTCATTCTATAAAAGCACCTCACTGCAGTTAACAGCTTTCTTGCCACACTATGTTTGTAGCACCTTCCACAAAAGATCTCTATCAGCCCTGTCATATGCTTTCTCTAGACCTATAAATGCCACATACAAAGCCTTCTGTTTCTTTAAGTATATCTCAAACACTTTCTTCTAAGCAGTCACCTGATCCACACATCCTCTACCACTCCTGAAACATCATTGTTCCTCAGTGTGATGCTCTGCGCATGCCTCTACCCTCTCAGTCACCACTGTCCCGTACAACTCACTACGTACACTGAACAAACTTGTACCTCTGTTTGAACACTCACCTTTGTCTCCCTTGCCTTTATACAATGGCACTGCACATGCATTCCTCTAGTCTTCAGGCACCTCACTATGATCTGTGCATAGTTGAAAATCCTGACTAACCAATGAAGAACACAGCCTCCCCCTCATTTAAGAAATTCATCTACAGTTACATCCATTCTGGCCACCTTGCCACATTTCATCTTACCTGAAGGCTCACACCACCTCTTCTCTTTTCACCTAACCTCTTGCCATGCTTCTTTCATTTTGCATACCTCCACAACCCATATACCCTAAATCAGCCACTCTGTCATCAAAGACATTCATCATTCCTTAACAGTACTCACTCCATCTCCTCTTCACCTCATCACGGAGTGTTACTACTTCTCCATTTACCCCATTCAACATTGTTCCCATATATTTTCTTGTTTACCTTGCACTGTTAGCCTCCTTCCTGCTGGTACTTGTTCACCCCATATTTCATTTGCCCTCTTTTTCAGCCCCCACACTTTCATCTAGACCTCTTGCCCCTTTCTCTTGTACATATTCCAACTACTTGCACTCCCTCCCTTTAAGCAATGCCCATACACCTCCCTCTTTTCTTACACTAGCAACTTTACTTCATCTCGCCACTCACTACCCTTTCTCACTTGCCCACTTTCCACATTCTGCATACCACACACTTCTCTCAACACATGACAGCAGTGCTACCCTAAATACCTCACATTCCTCACTCACACCCCAAGCATCGTTAATTCTCTCCTCTTGACATTCTACACTCAGACTCCTCTGGTATTTCTTCACACAAGTCTCTTTTCTAGCTCATGCTCTTTCATCACCCTCCTCTGACTCATATCATTTCCTCTTTTCAGAAAACCTCTGCAAATCTTCACCCTTGCCTGTACCTAGTAATGATGAAACATTTCACTAGTTCCCCCTGTCATTCACATCCAAGAGTCTCTTTTGCATGCCTGTCAATTAATTTGAAATCCAGTGATGCCCATACACATAATTTCCTACTCACCCACATATACTTTTAAACCAGGTTCCCACTATTGCCAGTGTTTTTTCAAAGCATAACCCCACAAGCTGTTCACCATTTTTACTCACCTTACTGAATACTCCATGCCCTCCAATGATGCCCTCACTTGCAACATAACCCACTTTTGCATTCAAATCAACCATCACTAATACCCAATCTCTCACATGAAAACCACTGATGCACTCACTCAGCTGCTCCCAAAACTCTCACCTCTCTTCATCATTCTTCTCATGACTAGGTGCATAATACTAATAATCACCAGCTTCTCGTAATCCACCTTCAATTTTACCCACATTCATCTGGGGCTCACTTCCTTACACTCTTTCACACTCCCACAACTCCTGATTCAGCTGAAGAGCTACTCAGCTCTATCCCTTAGACAGTCCCGAATCATTCTTCCCCCTTACCATTCAGCTTTGTTTCACTTGGAACTAAAACATCCTGATTTCTTTCCTCAAACATACTACTTATCTCTCCTTTTTTTTCATCTCGGTTACATCTAAGCCCATTCAGACACCCCAAACTGAGCCTTTCAAGGAGGATGAGCACTCCTTACTTGGCTTCTTCTTCTCTTCCAACTTTTAGAATTTAAAATACAAGAAGGGGGAGGGGGTTTCCAGCCTCCGACTTATTATTATTATTTTTTTTCTCTCATATTTGATGTTTATTTCCCTCATTAGCAAGATAGTGCCAGGAACAGGTGAAGAAAGGCAGCATCTGCTCACATCCATTTTCTAGCTGTCATATGAAGTACACCAAACACACAACTTATCCACAACCAGGCCCCACAGACCTTTCCATGGTTTACCTCAGATGCTTCACATGCTCTGGTTCATTCTGTTGACAGCACGTTGACCCCCATATACCACATTGTTCCAGTTCACTTTATCCTGTGCATGCCTTTCACCCTTCTGGATGTTGAGACCCCAGTTGCTCAAAATCTTTTTCACTCCATCTATTCATCTATCTATCCATCTCTAATTGTTTGCTCCACTTCTGACACATATCCTCTTTGTCAGCCTTTTCTCACTCATTCTCTCCATATGTCCTAACCATTTCAGCACATCCTCTTTAGCTCTCAACCACACTCTTTTTTTTATTCCCACTTATCTCTCTTACCCTTTCTTTACTTACTCAGTCAAACCACCTCATGCCACATCTTTTCCTCAAGCATTTTATTTCCAATACATCCACCCTTCTTCACACAGCCTTATCTGTAAGCCCATGCCTCGCATCCACATAATACAATTGGGACTACTGCATTTTCAGACACCTTTCTTTGCCCTCCCATATAACAGTCTCTCCACACATTCTTCAGTGCTCCCAGAATCATTGCCCCCTCTCCTTACCTCTGACTCACTTCCTCTTCTGTGGTTCCATTCACTGTCATTTCCACAGTATCTAAAACACTTCTTTTTCTCTGATTTTTCTCCATTCAGACTTACACTACAATTAATCTCTCCCTCAACTCTGCTAAACCTAATAGCTTTGCTTTTAACCATGTTTACTGTCAACTTCCTCATTTCACACATTCTTCCAAACTCAGTCACCAACTCCAGCAAATTTTCACTTGAATCTATTAACAGTGCTGTATCATCAGTAAACAACAAATGACTCTCTTCCCAGGCCTTCTCATCCCCTACAAACTGCATGCTTGCCCCTCTCTTTAAGTCCTGAATTTAACTCCCACACTACTCCGTCCAAAAACAAATTAGACATCCACGATGATATCACATACTCCTGCTGTAGACCAGCCTTCAATTGGAGCCATTCACTCTCCTCTCTTCGTGCTTGTACACATGCTTTACACGTTTGATAAAAACTTCTGTTACCAGCAACTCTCCTACCACACCTTATATACACAAGGTATCTCTATCAGCCCAGTCATATACTTTCTCCAGATCCATAAATGCCACACAAAAATCCACCTGTTTCTCTAAGTATCTCTTACACACATTCTTTAAAGCAAATACCTGATCCACACATCCTCTGCCACTTCTGAAACCTCCTCCCCAGTCTGATGCTCTGTACATGCCTTTAACCTCTCAATCACTACACCCCTACACAACTTACCAGGCACACTTAACAAACTTATACCTCTAATTTGAACATTCCCTTGTATACCCCTTGCCATTGTACAGTAGCATTAACCATGCATTTGGCCAATCCTCTGGTACATCACCATGATCCATAAAAACACTGAAAGTCCTAACTAATCAATCAACAACACAATCCCACTCTTTCTTAGTGAATTCAGCTTCAATACCATGTACTCCTGTCGCCTTGCCACATTTCATCGTACAATGACTTTCACCACCCCTTCTCTCTTCACCAAACCACCTTCCATAATTCTCTCACTTTGCATACCACCCAGATGCAAACACTCTTTATCTATCACCCTGTTATCAAACACATTCAGCAGTCCATCAAAATACTTCATCATCTCATCACTTTATCACTAACTGTTACTACCTCCCCTTTTGCCCCCGTCACTGAGTTTCCAATTTGTTCTCTCGTTTTTCACACATCATTAACCTCCCTCCAAACCATCTTATTCCTCTAAAGTTTTATGATACTCACTCATCCCAATCGTCATTTGCCCTTTTTTTCAACCCCTGCATCTTGCTCTTGACCTCTTGTCAGTGTATCTATTACAACCCCCAATTATTTGCACACCTTCCCCGTAAGTACTGCTTAAATGCCTTTCTTATCTCTCTCACTAGCAAGTTTACTTCTTCATCCCATCACTCTAACCTTTCTGATTATTATTATTTTATTATTACAGAGCCTAAAGGACTTCTTCTCCATGGGTTTCAGTAGCTTCATGGCTGTGCTACAGCCAGTAGCAGGGAAAGGATACACTCATTTAAAATGAGAAGTTCTTCGACGAGATTAAACTCTAATGATACAACCTTACTGATGGTGACTTTTCACTTGCAACATAACCACAAGCTGGTGGAGTCCAGTAAACCAAGAGGAAATACAGTTTCTTTAAGAATGTAAGTTGAAAAATAGAGTTCCAAAGCCAAATTATATATCAATGCCATGGAAGAATCTGCATTGTCTGCAGTTAAGGAGTTAGAACATGGGTACCTTCAGCTACATATTAAGATGAAAGTTTAGAAAAGAGATATGTTATTCAGTAAGAAATGCCAGACACAGAGAAAAAAGGGGGGATGCATTATGGAGGAGACAAAGGCAGCACCATAATGAGCTGTTGTTTGGAAGGTATAAGAGAGTATGGAATTAGTATAGCAAGGCAAAGAAGGAGCAAAGAAACTTGAAAAGATTATTTTGGATGAAGCAGGGAAAATAAAAAATTCTATATAAATTTATCAAGAGTAGATTGTTGGTTAAAGAGCATCAGGTTGAGGTATAGTAGATTGTTGGTTAAAGAGCATCAGGTTGAGGTATGCAAAAGAAAGAACCTTATAAAATGCAGAAAAAATATGCAAGGAGCTGAATGATAATTTCAAAAGTACATTCATCTGGAGAACACTGTAGCTCCAGCACCAACATGATGGGATGAGGGAGAGGACTCTGAAAAGCACTGATATTGTTAGGAAAGACATAAAGCAGATTGTTAGAGAGTCTTCATCCACATAAGAATATAGTCTTGATAAAGTCTCTACATGTGTGCTACAGGCATGTACAGAAACACTTGATAGGGTGCTTTAAATTTAAATATTTTCTAAAAGTTGCAGGAAGAGGCTTTAGTGCCATGGAAGCATGAGAGGAAATGTTTGTACCTTTATGAAAAGAGATTAAAGAATTGCACTAATTTACAAACAACTCTGTTGAGTGTGGTCTGTGAAATAGCAGAAAAAGATAAACAAAAAGCAAATCTGAATGATTACCAGCAAAGGAGATATTGCATGAGAGACATGGGTTCAGATAAAGAAGGTCATACATTGAAAATCTGTCAAACTTCTATGAGAGTTTGAGCCTCATTTTAGACAAAGATGGGTGGATTGGTCATTCCTGGACCATCAGAAGGTGTTTGACACTGTACTGTAAATGTGGTTGGTAAAGAAGCCTGATTTTTAAACAGGCATAATAGGGAGACTTCCGAGATCGATATAAATCTATCTTGGTTGAAGGGAACAGAGGATGCATGTCAAAGGAACCTTCTCAGAATGAGCTGAGGTCACCATTGGCGTGCCACAGAGCTTGGTCCTGGGATGATTGCTTTATGTGATCTTTGTATTTGGTTTGCCGGAACTGGACCTGTATATGTCTGTGGATGATGTTAGCCCCTAGCATCTAAGTTATCCTTTCCAACCATCAAAATTCATGTTTTTCAGGTTTATACAGTGTATTTTACATTACACTTTCGAAGATGTTTATTTAACAATGACATAAATCACTTCAGAAGTGTAGTTTGTCCACTACTTTCACTGTAGATGTTTCAAAACAATGTGCTAAGATGTGTGAGAGTAAGGCACAAGTGTTAAGTGAGTTGCAAATGTGCATTTTTCATTATTTATTTTACCTACACCAAAATATTGATACTACCTGTTATTATGCTTTATATTGTACTTTGTCTTTTCATGCTATAATCAGTATCATTCACAGATAATTTTTTTCATAACAGAAAAACTGCAAAAGCTTGTAAGATTAACTGACATGTCAAATGTAGTTCCATTAAAGTCATGCTGGCACTGGCAACACTGCCTCCACTTTTGATAGAAAAACTTGTACTTCATCTTGGTCAATTTTGATGCTGAAAAAGTTAGTGTTGCTAAAATTACCCTCTAACACAATTTGAAAAATGAGCATCATCAAATAATTTAGGATCATCTGCTTGGTCATATTAATCTCACTAAAGGCCACTCACTTTCATTCTTAGAAAACTCATGAAAATATGCTCTCATTGGTGTGGCTGGAGGATGAGAGACTGTGGGGAGAAATTATTGGGCACTGCGACCTCATTCACTGCCCAGGGTTGGTACATGCCCTTGAAATTGAGGCACCAAATTT
Organism: Panulirus argus; assembly: GCA_038088735.1. NCBI lineage: Eukaryota > Metazoa > Arthropoda > Malacostraca > Decapoda > Palinuridae > Panulirus > Panulirus argus. The sequence continues at coordinate 14,304 of JAYMFT010370989.1, forward strand.
GATAAATAAATTTCTGTTTAGAAGCATTGCTCATATCACTTGAATATCCATCTGGAGGCATTAAAAAGTTAAGGTCATGAGAAAATTAAAGGATGATAAGTATTGTATTATCTTGAAAAATTATCTAGACAGGCACCAAGGAGATGGAGTGAGTATTTTAATTACTGTTAACTGTGTTTGATGGTAGGGTGACAAATGTAGGATGTTTGGGTCAGTTTAGTATATGAAGGGAGAGAGTCTTAGAGAATGGTTTAGTGAAGAGAGAATAGGTGGTGAAAACCTTACAAAAGATGAAGCATGGCAAGGCAGCTGGAGTGGATGGTATGGATGCTGAATTTATTGAGAAAAGGGATAACTGTGTTGTTGACCGGCTAGTTAGGATTTTCATTGTTTGTATGGATCATGGTAGGGTGCCTAAGGATTGGCAGAATGCACTTATAGTGCCATTGTATAAAGGCAAGCGGTAAAAAGGTAATTGTTCAAACTACAAAGGTATAAGTTTATTAAGTGTACCTGGTAAGTTGTATGGGAGGGTAGTGATTGAGAGAGTGAATGCATGTACAAAGCATCAGAGTAAAGGGGAACAGTATGATTTTGGAAGTGGTAGAGGATGTGTAGATCAGGTGTTTGCACTGAAGAATGTGTTTGAGAAATACTTAATGAAACGGTTGGATTTGTTTCTGGCATACATGGATTTTGAGAGAGCATATGATAGGGCTGATAGGGATGCCTTGTGTACGAGTAGGAAGAGAGGAGAGTGAATGATCGGTCTGCGGCAGAGGTGTGTGATGTCACCATGGTTGTTTAATTTGTTTATAGATGAGATAGTGAGGGAGGTAAATGCAAGTCTTGGAGAGAGGAGTGAGTATGCAGTCTGTAGGGAATGAAAGGGCCTGGGAAATGAGTCAGTTGTTGTTTGCTGATGATACAGCACTGGTGGTAGATTCAAATGTTGAACTGCAGAAGTTGGTGACTAAGTTTGGAAAGGTGTATGAAAGGAGGAAGTTGAGAGTAAATGTGAATAAAAGCAAGATTGTTTGCTTTACCAGCATTGAGGGACAGGTTAGGGTGTGAGTTTAGATGGAGGAAAATTAGAAGAAGTAAAGTTTTAAGGACCTAGGAGTGGATATGGCAGCAAAAGAAAACTTGGAAGCAGAAGTGACTCATAGGGAAAGTGAGGAGGCGGAGGTTCCAGGAGCACTGAAAAATGTGTGGAAAGAGGGCAAAAATGGATATATATGAAGGTATAGTACTCCCAGCATTATTATTTGGATGTGAGGCATGAACTATAGATAAGACTGTGTGGAGGAGGGCAAATGTGCTGGAAATAAGGACAGTATGTGGTGTGTTGTGGTTTGATCGAGTAAATATTGAAAGGGTGAGAGAAAGATGGGGTAATGAAAAGAGTGTGGTTGAGAGAGCTGAAGAGGGTGTGCTGAAATGGTTTGGACATATGGAGAAACTGAGTGAGGATAGATTGACGAAGAGGATGTATGTGTCAGCAGTAGAGGGAACAAGGAAAATGGAGAGACCAAATTAGAGATGGCAGGATGGATTGAAAAAGATTTTGAGTGACTGGGGCCTGAACAAACAAGAGGATGAAAAGCATGCATGAGATAGAGTGAATTGGAATTATGCGGTATACAGGGGTCAGCGTGCTGTTAGTGGACTGAACCAGGGCATGTGAAGCTTCTGGGATAAACCATGGAAAGGTCTGTGGAGCCTGGATGTGGATAGGGAGCTGTGGTCTTAGTGCATTACTCATGATAACTAGAGAATGGATACGAGCACATGCAACCTTTGTTCATCTGTTCCTGATGCTTCCTCATTAACATAGGAAATGGCAATCAAGTATGAATGAAAAGAAAGAATGTTGAATGAAATCTTATCTTGAAAAAAATAGTCGTTATATACGTACTTCGTTAATAAGGATCTCTTCCACCGGCCAGGGTCTGTCCCCATCAGTTCAACATCCTTCCACACCAATACAGAGGAAAATATACTACTTTCTAGGTATTTTATTCAATGATATACAGTATGCAGAGTTGTAAAGTGATGAAGAATAAATACTTTGTTACTGTACTTAAGTAAGTTTTTCAAGGATCTACTTTTTAAAAAGTATTTAAAGTGAATTCGTAGAGGAAATATTGTACTTTTACTTCAACACATTTCAGTTGAACAATTTGTTACATTCCTTGAAAACTCTTGAGGATGTGTGGCAGCATTGACCTTGAAATAGAATAATCATGTGCACTCACTCTGCATTTGTGTGGCCATCCTTGTTACCACCTTTTCGAAATGCACTGCCTCCCTCACATTCATCTAACATTTGGTTCAGAATTTACCTAGCCCACACCTCCATCATTTTTGGAAGACAAAGCATGCATTTTAGGCAAAGAAAGTTACCCACAATCTTCGTAAATTTGAATAGCATATTGATGAAGGCCAAGGACTTCTTTCACCTTCAGAGACACCATCAAACATCTTGCTTACATGGAGGACTGCATTATGAAACATGTAGAGGTGAGTAAAAATAAGCTGACTTTCACTTTGCATGTATATCTTGAAAAAGTTTTTCATCTAATCCTTTAAAACGTTGACTGCAAGAGAGAAGCCACAGTAGGCAGAAGATTGCTGAATCATTGAAAGGAAGCAGTGGAATGAAACTAGTATTTTACTGCTGTGCACCTCACAAAACACTTTCTTTTAGCTTTACAATCATTTCCACTGTTTAGCATATTTCCTGATATGTCAACTTTTAAGTAAAGTGAATAAGCAGATGTTTCAATCAATATATGCAGCCTTTACACTATTTAGGTCATTAAAGAAAGAGGCAAGTGTTTTCTAGAGCAGTGTATTTCAGCCAGGGGGATGTATACCCATGGTGGGACAAGAAAGTTTCATGAATGATCATAAAATTATCATATGAAATTGTATTGCTGGCTCTTGTATCTGTTTTTTCAAAGTGATTCTGTAGTTAATGATAGGGTTGCTGTCATGAGATCTGGCCAGTTTTATGTATGAGATATGTGCTTGCATATAAGGAAATTTGTTCATAGTGTATCATGAAAATACTATCCATATAACAGTCTGTAGTACAAGGCTATGTTGATGCTTGATCATAAACGATAATAGTATGTACTATATACACTGGTTACATTCATGATCAGTAGAAATGTAACTAGAATAAAAAACCTAAAATATGCACTTTTTTCAGTTTTGGTTAGCAACCCTTTATTATCTGCAGTAAAGTAAAAAAAACTGAAATGAAAATATTTCAATTCATGCACTCACCATGCCGCAGCGGTTAGTTTACTCTCCACCTAGTGTTTTGTGGTGCTGGTGGTTGTTCACTGTTCCCCATGTGTTTTCTGGCATGTTTTTGTCAGCTGGTTTTAAACGTATCTGTATTTTGTGCACCTTGGATTACTGTTGTGGATGATGGCCCCTTTCAAGGGTCATCAGCAATTGCTTGATAGTTCCCCAAAGCCAACTATGTCTCACACAAAGTGCAAGAGGAACATTTTAAGGCCCAAAAAGAATATGAAGTTGTGCAAGAGGCAGACTAAGGGTGAGTCTAAGGCGGCACTTATGAAGGACTTCAGTGACATGTGCTTATTGCCTATATACATTGATATTTCCTCTTTGTAAAATATTTACAAATATGTAAAACATTTTGAAATTTCACAGTTTCTGATTTGATATATGAAAAACCTTCGAATAACCAAAAATTATGTGATTCGAAATGGTTGATTCTACAAACATTTTGGATAATAGAGTTTTTACTGTATTTCTGAGTGTTACCTTGCCAAAGTTTTATACATTCATTATGCTTATACATCTAGGTTCTTTAGTCTTTTTGTATGAAAACATATTGCCATTGATACATATTCAAGTATGCAGAAATCTTTCCCCAAATGAAAAACTCAGGGAATGAATGAAAATACTAAAACTGGACTCTGTAGAGTGCAGACTGGAGAGTTATATCTTTGAATACACTTCAAGATCCTGAAAGGCATGATTCACATTCTGCAAAGTAAACTATATCCATAATGGCATGCCAGGCATGGAATACTCCTTTATGATTGCTGATAAAATCAAAGGAAGGAATTAATACAATACGACCAGCAGCTAGTAGGAACACCGTAGACTGTTCTATGGAATACTATAAAAATTCTGAACAAGTGCCTACAGATCAGCTAGGATCTAGTGGCCCTGGCCTCCAAGAGCCTCACTGAGCAGAAGAGAAAAAGGACAATTTGGTTGGAGACAAAGCTGTTGGGATAGAAGATATCCAAGACCATGGTAAGTTTAGGGAAGGTATCAGGAATGGACTATGTCATGATTGCAGTTGTCTGGAGTGGTGTGTATATGATAATAAACATAAGAGGGTGGTCTTGCCACACTCTGCCCAGGTTTGTAACCGAATCAGTAGCTTGTTTGTTCCTCTTGGTGTCTCTGCCAACATTTTGTATGGACTGTTCAGGGTTTTCTATGGATAAGTTTACAGCAGTGCATGAGGGTGGTGGTTGATTGTAAAGATGTATGGTGTGATGATCGATAATGTCCTTTGGTGTTATTTGATACAGAGCATTGTCACAAAGGGTTATAATCACTGCAGCAACAGCAGCCACCCAACACCAAACAGACTTGTGAGGGCAGAAGTTTTTAAGCTGTAGTTTGATGACTGACCCAGATACTGCTGACTGCCTGGGATGTGCTGGGGCACCACAAGTGAGGCGCTGATGTTGGGGAAACATTGGTGATGAGTTAGTGTGTGGGTTACATGGTGAGTGAATGATGTGGTGGCTGGCAGATGTGGTAGGTGGGTGACATGATGGGCAGACGACATTGTGAGAGGGTAACCTGGTGGTGACTGACAATATGCGCGAGTGACACGGTGGGTGGATGAAGTGCTGGTGAGTGATGTGGTGGGCGGTTAATGTGGAGGACAGGTGGATGGAGTTTAAGACAAGGCTAGTGGAGGATATCTCAGTTGGGTACACAAAATCTTTGCTAAGTTTAATGCCACCAAGACCCAATTTCTACTTATCTCTCTGTTGAAAACTCCTCACAACTCTCGTTTCTCCTTTGACAGTTCTGTAGTTCCACCTCTTGACTCAGTGACCATTCTTGGTATTACTGTAACATCCACTCTTTCTTGGAAACCCCACATTATGGGAATAGCTAAGTCTACCTTTAAGAAACTGGGTGTCCTGTTTATATGTCGAAACTTCTTTTCTTCTAAAAAGTTGTTTTGTTTATACAAGGGATTGATTTATCCTTGTATGGAGTACTCCTCTCACATTTGGGTAGCTTCTAGCTCTGCATCTTTACTTAACGAAGTTGAGTAGAAAGTGGTCCAAAAAAAAAAAACCCCCCCTTTTTTTTTTAAGGCTCCAGTCACGGACAGAAGTCCACATCAAGGCTGGGCCCTAATTGAGATATAGAGAGAATTGAGAAAGGGGGAAAAAAAGACAGGGAAAGTATTTATGAATTTTTGAGAAAATGAAAAACCTGTCTCTTGAAATGAACCAGGTCATAGTTATTGGAAAGACATGAGAAGGTAGAGAGTTCCAAAACTTTGACATGTAGGGAAAGAAGCAGTTATCAAAATGGCACACCCTTGAGTTGCCAATGGCAAAAATTTAAAAATACTTTCCCTTGACTTTTCTTTTTCCTTTTCATAATTCTCCCTATATTTCTGTTAAGGCCCAGCCTTGATGTGGACTTTTATCCATGACTGGAGCCTTTAAAAAAAAATTTATTGATGTAACTCCTAGTTGTCTGTCATATTTTGTGTTATATAGAATAAGTGACTCCATAGAAAAAAAATATGTTAGCTAGAAAATATACAGGAAAAGGCTATAAGAAAATTATTTTATAGATACTATGTGCATCCCCTGGCTACTCTGGGAGGACCTGTGATGATAAGCTATTTGTTTGTTTGTACACTTTTTCTCTCCAAGCTCATAGTTTGGTGAGTTCAACAGTTTTTCTTTACATACATGTGTGTATGTTTCATTTTTTAATACATGGAGAGCGGCTGCCAATTGATCTTCCAGCTATTTCGTGTGTGTGTGTGTGTGTGTGTGTGTGTGTGTATGTGTGTGTGTGTGTACAGTGTGTGTGTATGTGTGTGTGTGTGCATGTGCCTGTGAGGCATCTGGATCATTGATATAGGAACTATCACTGCCATCTGTTTCACTTTTCCCTTTTTCTTCTTCACTTTCTAGTTCAGTGAGTTAATTAGAATGTATTGCATCATAGATATCAGCAGTTCTTACATTATCTACACTCTGGGCTTTAGAAAGGCCAACAGTGGCTGAAGGTGGTCCAACAGCAAGTAGATATCATATGCTCTCCTCTACCATTTTGATGAGTACTTACCCATATTGGCTTATTATTTGGCATTAATAACATGTGTTGCCATTACTTAATACTATCACCAGTTTCCTTCCTGTCAGTACCTTAGGCACAAAATTTAAGAGGAAGTTGCTATAGCTGCACTCCATGTTCAAAGAAAATTATATTAGGTGTTGCTGTCATAACACTATGCCGTGAATGGGTTAAGATGTATAGTGTGTTGATTGGGAGTCTGATCTGGTAAAAGGACCATGGTGAAATAATCATTTATTCTTTGATTAGCTATGATCTTTTGTTTTTTGTTTTTTCCTTGAAACTTTGTTCTCCTAGCTCATTTGAACACAAATTAGTCTCTTTAGATAGCATACACCATGCAGTTCTGGTTTATTTCAGCTAACCAGCATATTTCTGGGTTTTGTCATAAAAGTTACACCTTTGTCATTCATATAGGCAGCTCATCAGTATATGACATACTGCTATTGATTATGATCTAACTATCTATCTGTCTGTATCTCTGATGCCTGTTCCTCTTGGAACTCCCATCAAGGGGTTAGCCATGGCGAAAGAGTCTCAACTTATCCCTGTCCATACATACTTTCGTTGCATACACCATTCCACGCATTTTTCAACCATTCCTCTCTCTCCAGTACTCCTCAGCTCTATTTCCCCCATGTCACACAATGTCTTCCTCTCATACCTACCCCTTTAGTTGTACTGTTATTCAGTCTCCTTTTGAATTCCCTGCCCTGCATTCTTTCCATATGTCCATATAACCTCAAAGTATTATGTTCCACCCACTCTACCACTCCACAATTCATTCCCTTTGCATTTCCTACCCCTTTTCTCCATCAACTGCGGTGTCCCTCAAGGGTCTGTACTGTCGCCAACACTGTTTCTCCTTTTCTTCAACGAGTTTCTCTCTTCCACAAGTAACCCAATGCACTCTTACGCTGATGACTCAACACTGCA
>JAYMFT010371000.1:0-21632 GCA_038088735.1 Panulirus argus
ATATATATATATATATATATATATATATATATATATATATATATATATATATATATATATATATATATATGACAAACTGGATGCCGGAGTCAAAAAACAATTTATTAGAAAGGGATACTCATATGAATTATGTGTCAGCACATGTGCGGCACGATCATGCGTTCCCTTGCGCGACTATTCACACAGCAAAACAGTTACGTGAGTTAAAAATGGTCGATCGGCTAATGTGTGTAGGCAAGATATTGGAGCTGGCAACGTTGGATCACATATAGGTAGTTGACCATAAGGTTAGAGATCCACCTTCACAGAACTATACTGTCGTTTAACTCGGCAAGATATGCACAAGACAGGTTACGTGCTTAGAGCTAATACAAAACTTTATAAAGATGCCAAAATAAAAAATTCATTAATGAAACCAAAGGTCAAGTGAGAAATAATTTTCATGCAAATTTTCTCATTTACTCATGAACTTCATCTATATATGAAAATTAAAGTATTCAGTTTTTGAAGTAATCATAGGTTTAAGGCTGAGGACTGAATTTCACATACCAGGAAGAGAAAATTTACTTGAAGAAGAGAGTATGATAATCTAACGATTTTTCTCTATTACCGTTGATGTTTAAGATATACCTTGAACGGGAAGAAGGGTCAGCCATATTATTTTAGAGTATAATCATAAGTTACAAAGCGATTTTTCAATCCTGATTCCCATCTTTTTTTCACTGCTGGTCAGTCCTGATTATTACCTATAGTTCCTAATGCCTCAGGGATATATATCCAACAGTTTCAGATACTTGGTCGACATTAACATGAGTTTAAACCACACGAGCGACAATGAGCTTAAACACCTTCAAGCGATAGAGCATCAAGAAGGGGTAACTGATGCTAAAAAAGATATATACATATTTATATATAATGAGGGTAATTTCGCTTCATTATGGAGACTCATCTGTTTTGCTCGGGTTTCCTGTCGAGACCGCCTCACCCAAGGCGAGAGGCGGGGTCCAGGTCAAGCAAGGTACCTTCATCCATCCTTCCCATATAAGGGTGCCCGCTTTTACCCTATTACTCCTGTTTTCGTATGTAAGAATGTGACTTACTATGTTCTTTTCATATTATAACGAGGAGCATCCATATGCTATGGTCACCGCTGAGTCGCCTTTGGGTATTTAGAAGGAAAGCGATCGAAATGGACGATCAGGCAACATGATATTTCCACCAGAAGCTCAAACCTCCCGTGAAAGTGAAGGTATATATAAGCCAGGCGGGGAGGAGTGGTGTTACAGTCAATCGCTCGCTCCTCTACAGTTATGGCGTCAGCAAAGGTGAGGAAGAAGGAGTATTTGATAAGAGGATAAGAATAAGAGACACACAATGCAGAGTTGGCTGGTGAAGGTGGGACCAGGGAGTGACAAGTTAGGTGGTGGAGGCGTAAAGAAAACGAAGTTAGCTTTCAGACGCGATCCAGCCAGTGTTGTGCATTGTTTCTAGGTGTTGAAATAGTCCTCTTAGTGCACATTTGAAGCTTATATATTTTTTTTTTTCATGATGTCCGTTAAATTTCAATGTAGGATGTTGTTAGTTTAAATGTCGTCAGCCTGTTTTTTAATTTATAATTCATTTTTTCTGTCATACCTTAGCCTGGTTTATGATTTGGGTATGACTGTGTACACTGCTTTCAGTCTGGTTTCAAGGAAATTAATGATTTTCTTGTAAGCCTTAAGGAAGGCAACATTTACACTATAGTCCGATTCAGGAACCTCACCGGAAGAAATTTTGCTTTTACTCAGCCATCAAGCGTTTAGCAGTTTCGACATTCTTGAAACAATGCTCCCAATCATAATCTGCTAGTCTCTGCCAATCTGTGATGTTTTTACAGTCCATCATATTCTGCCAGTCTGTCATTATCTGTCAGTCTATGACATTTTCCCAGTCAGTCACATTCTTCCAGTCTATCATAATTCCCGGTCTATCATAGTCTCCCAGTCTATCACATTCTCCCGGTATATTATGTTCTGCCAGTTTATCATATGCTGTTAGACTATACAGTTTTGTTTAAGTATCTTAAGCCCTAAACAAACATCCTTTGACTTGCCATACTTGCCTTTCTTAAGAGACATGGATGAACTTCGTTTGACCAATAATCATTTTCATTCCTATGCTGATTACTCACAATCAATCTCCACTCTTGAAAAGGCACTGAATATCAACTTATATCGCTTACTCAGTTTCGAAAAGAGGAAACTGAAGCAGGAGTCAAGCGGGGAGTGCTCATCAAACTCCAAGGCTCAGATTGGGGCGTCTGAATGTGTGAATGTGACAAAGATGAGAAGAAAGCAGAGATAGGTAGTATGTTTCAGGAAGAAACTTGGATGTTCTGGCTCTGAACGAAAGGAAGCTCAAGGGTAATGGTTTGGAAACGTCTTAGGAGTGAAGTTAGGGGTTAGTGAGGGGACAAGAGCTAATGGAGTAGCACTACTCCTGAAGCAGTGTAGGAGTGTGTGATACAGTGTAAGTGTTGATGTGGGTGAAACTGAAATTGGATGGTGAGAGATGGGTGATTATTGGTTCTTATGCACTTGGTCATGAGAAGAAAGATCTTGAGAGGCAAGTGTTTTGGGAGCATCTGAGTGAGTGTGTCAGCAGTTTTAGTGCACGAGACCGAGTATTAGTGATGGGTGATTTGAATGCGAAGGTGAGTGATGTGGCAGTTGAGGGTATAATTGGTGCACATAGGGTATTCAGTATTGCAAATGGAAATGGTGAAGAGCTCGTGGATTGGTGTGCTGAAAAAAGACTGGTGACTGGGTATATCTGGTTTAAAAAGAGAGATATTCACAAGTATACCTATGTGAGTAGGAGAGATGGTCAACAGACATCATTAGATTACGCATTAATTGATAGATGTGTAAACGAGAGACTTTTGAATGTGAATGTGCTAAGTGGGGCAGCTGCTGGGATGTCTGATCATTATCTTGTGAAGGGAAAGGTGAAGATTTGTAGAGGTTTTCAAAAAAGAAGGGAGGATATCAGGGAGAAAAGAGTGGTGAGAGTAAGTGAACTTGGAAAGGAGACTTGTGTGTAGAAATATCAGGAGGGACTGAGTGTAGAATGGTAAAGGATTAGAGCAAATGAAGTGAGGAGAGTGGATGAGGAATGGGATGTATTTAGGGAAGCAGTGATGGCATGTGCAAGAGATGAATGCTTCATGAGAAAGGTGGGAGGTGGATAGATTAAAAACGGTAGTGAGTGGTGGGATGAAGTAGTAAAGTTGATAGCGAAAGAGAAAAGAGAGGCGTTTGGACAATACTTACAAGAAAGAAGTGCAAATGACTGGGATATGTATAAGAGAAAGCGACAGGAGGTCAAGAGGAAGGTGCACAGGTTGAAAAAGAGGGCAAATGAGAGTTGGGGGTGAGAGAGTATCGTTAAACTTTAGGGAGAATAAAAGATGTTTTGGAAGGAGGTAGATAATGTGCATAAAACAAGAGAACAAATGGGAACATCGGTGAAGGGTTCAAGGGGGAAAATGATAACAGGTAGTGATGAAGTGAGGAGGAGATGGAGTGAGTGTTCCGAAGGATTGTTGAATGTTTTTAATGATATAGTACCAGATGTAAGATGTATTGGTCGGGGTGTTGTGCGAAGTGTGAGAGTCATGGAGGGTGGGTTGGTGAAGAAAGGAGGTGGTGAAATCCTTGTGGAAGATGAAATCCGAAAAGGCGGCGGGATTGGATGGTATTGCAGTTGAATTTATTAAGAAAGGGGGCGACTGTGTTGTCGATTGGTTGGTAAGAATATTCAATGTATGTATGGATCATTGTGAAGTGCCTGAGGATTTGCGGAATGTATGTGTAGTGCCATTGTACAAAGGCAAAGAGGATAAAGGTGAGCGTTCAAAATCCAGAGGTATACGTCTTTTGAGTATTCATGGAAAACTGTATGGGAAGGTATTGACTGAAAGGATGAAGGCATATACGGAGCATCAGACTGGGGAGGAGCAGTGTGGTTTTAGAACTGGTAGAGGATGTGTGGATCAGGTGTTTACTTTGAAGAATGCATGTGAGATATACTCAGTAAAACAAATTGATTTGAATGTAGCATTTATGGATCTGGAGAAAGCATATGATAGGGTTGACAGAAATGCTTTGTGGAAGGTCTTAAGAATATATGGCGTGCAAGGCAAACTGCTGGAAGCAGTGGGAAGTTTTTATCAAGGGTGTAAGGCATGTTTAAGAGTAGGAAGAGAGGAGAGTGGTTGGTTCCCAGTGAAGGTCGGGGTACGACAGGGGTGTATGATGTCCCCATGGTTGTTTAATTTGTTTATGGATGGGGTGGTTAGGGATGCAAGAATTTTGGAGAGAGGGGCGAGTATGCAGTCTGTTGGGAATGAGAGGGCCTGGAAAGTGAGTCAATTGTTGTTCTCCGATGATACAGCACTAGTGGCTGATTCGAGTGAGAAACTGCAGAACTAGGTAAGTGAGTTTGGAAATATGAGTGAAAGGAGTAAGTTGAGAGTAAATGTGAATAGGAGCAAGTTTACATGAGTTTACATGAGTTTATATGAGAAAGACAGACAACAGGAAGCCTGATTGGCCCACGACTGGGTTGTCTGTTAAAGAAAAAAAAAAGAAAATTTAACTTGACAAGAAAATGCAATTCCGCTCAGCAATGCTTTTTAAGCTATCACAGACTCCCCGCTGCTGCACATTATCCTACTACTGTCCCCGTTCCCGCTCTCGTTTATACAGTTTTTTTTTTTCTGGCGTTTTTCTCAGATTATTCCTGAATTTATTAAGTATTTGTTTAAACGACTTTTGAAGGTATTTATAGTCTTAGCATTCACTACGTCTGACATTAAGTTATTCCAGTGCTCAACACATCTATAGGAAAAGGAGCATTTTCCCACGTCCGTACTACATCTTGTAGCTTTGTGCTTTATTCTATTTGTCCTGGTAACCGCATTTTTTTGTATTTCGAAAAGATGTTTGTGATTTACGTTATCGAACTTGTTTAGAACTTTGAATACTTGGATTAAGTCGCCGCAAAATCTACGTTTTTTTAAGGGAAAGGAGGTCCAAACGTGTTAGCCTCTCTATGTATGCCAGATTTCTACGGAATGGGATCAGTTTTGTCGCGCGTCTTTGTACTTGTTCTAATTTTTCCTAGGCTTTTTTTTTATAGTTTGGAAACAAAACTGGACCGCATATTCAAGGTGTGGTCTTGCTAGAGAATTATAAAGTGTGAGAATTGTTTCTGGTGTCTTGTAATCTATGTTCTGGCTATGAAACCTAACATATAGTTGCTTTTTTTGTTTGTTTTTCTTTTAACTTGCTACTTGACACTGTTTAATGTAATTCACATTGTTCCTAATGACAACTCCAAGGTCCTTTTCTTCATTTACTTTAGTTATTAGGTTCAGCAGGGTTGAGGGACAAACTAGTTGGGATGTAAGTTTGAATGGAAAAAAATGGGAGGAAATGAAATGTTTTAGATATCTGGGAATGGACTTGGCAGCGAATGGAAACATGGAAGCGGAAGTGAGTCACAGGGTGTGGGAGGGGGCGAAGGTTCTGGGAGCGATGAAGAATGTGTGGAAAGAGAGAACATTATCTCGGAAAGCAAAAATAGATATGTTTGAAGATATAGTAGTTCCAACAATGTTATATGGTTGCGAGGCATGGGCTATAGATAGGGTTGTACAGATGAGGGTGGACGTGTTGGAAATGAAATGTTTGAGGACAATACGTAGTGTGAGGTGGTTTGATCGAGTAAGTAATGTAAGGGTAAGAGAGATGTTTGGTAATCAAAAGAGTGTGGTTGAGAGAGCAAAAGAGGGTGTGTTGAAATGGTTTGAACATCTGGAACGAATGAGAGAGGAAAGGTTGTCATAGAGGATAAAGTGTCAGAAGAGGAAGGAACAAGGAAAAGCGGGAGAACAAATTGAAAGTGGAAGGATGGAGTGAAAAGGATGTTGAGCGATCGGGACCTGAACATGCAGGAGGGTGGAAGGCGTGCACGGATTAGAGTGAATTGGAGCAATGTGGTACACTGGAGTCGAAGTGCTGTCAATGGACTGAACCAGGGTATGTGAAACATCTCGGGTAAACCATGGAAAGGTCTGTGGGGCCTGGATGTGGATAGGGAGTAGTGGTTTCGGTGCATTGCAATGACAGCTAGAGACTGAGTGTGAGCGGATGTGGCCTTTTTTTTTCGTCCGTTTCCTGGCGCTACCTCGCTGACGTAGGGGGTTGCGATGCTCTATCCTCTGGGGTGGAGTGGCACCAGGAATGGATGAAGGCGAGCAAGTATGAATATGTACATGTGTATATGTGTATATACATGTGTATATATATATGTATGTATATATGTATATGTTGTTATGCATATGTGTGTATTGTGAATATATGTGCGTTTATGTATATATGTTTGTATATGAGTGGATGGGTCTTTCTTTGTCTGTATTTTGGCGCTACCTCGCTGACGCAGGATACGGCTATCAAGTAATATGATAATAATGATATTAATAGTGATAATCACCTACTCATATTTCATGTCTTTGCTTGATCACTTCTTTCATTCAGGACCTCAACAATATCACTACGTTGGACGGCACTAGTCTACATCCTTTCTGAACCTAATTTTGTCCATCAACTGAAAGCCCAAAACTTCTCGTAATTTTGTTACCTCTGAAGCAATTCTGAGCTTTTATAGACATGTTTTGAACATTATCCAGACCTAAAGATCGATTTCTTTATAATCTGGATTGCTGAATTAGCTAAGTTTACACTAAAACAAGATGAGACTTCTATTTGTGTGAATGTATTTTGCTTTGTTCACTGTAGATATTCAAACTATACATCTTTCTCTCCCTTATAATTCTTTCTGCAAAGTCCCTTACAAATGGTTCATACATAAACAACCCGTCTCAGCACCTGTTACTGATACTGCTAAGGTTCGTCAATAAGCGCGACACGTCTCCCACCTCTGCGGGATGCGAATGTGAGATCCATAATCTCAGTGACATTGTCTTAGATGAATAAGATCGCCTGTTGTTCCTGATACCGAGGTATCCTAGAGTAGTCAGCGAGTATGACATACAGTTTTTTCCACTTATCTGTTTGCTGATATCTATCTATCTATCGAATTTTATTTTCATGTTCTTATAGAGATAAATATGATAAGCGAAACTTCGTGTTGCATCGTCTTCACATCAAGTATGATAGGTACTTGTTGAGGAAAATGAGGAGCAATACAGCTCAAGTGACACGATACTGTTATGAATATGGCTGGACCTGCTGATCATGCTAAGGCATAAACGGTCAGTGTGGCATGAGACCTGCCTAGTCCACTTACTATTTCTTCTCTGTCCACAAACCCAGATTTTTTCTTGACGTAGCCCGTCCGTAAGAAACGATACCATCTTCACCTCGTCAACTATTACCCAATCGTTCTGACTTCCATTAAGTCCAAAATCTTTGAAACTCCCCATAACTTTCACCTTCCCGATCACTTAAAATCTCATTTCTTTTTTCAGATCATCAAAACTGCTTTCTTTTCGATGCAAGGTCTACTGGTGATCATATTGCCTATATGGTTCTTCATTTATCCTCACATCTCAAGGATTTGAGTAAATCTTTTGTCGTAGTCCTCGACGTCTTAAAAGAATGACGTTAGCGTTTGTTGTCTGAATTTGCTTCATTTGTCTTTACTCCTTCTCTCTGTTCTTCAAATTATATCTTGTGTTGGTCATTGGTGGAATGACTCGTCCTTTTGTCTTGTCAACGGTGCTTTTGTCGTGCTGCCTAGCTTCTCTCTCTCTCTCTCTCTCTCTCTCTCTCTCTCTCTCTCTCTCTCTCTCTCTCTCTCTCTCTCTCCATAAATGATCAATATGCAAGCTCTAACCCAATTCAGTCTTACGTCGACATTCCAAGCAACATGCCTCAACTCACTTTCCCTTCTCTCTTCACTCTGGTACTCAAATTATTTTTCTTTTCCTGAATGTATCGTCTAATAATTGGTACCTGTGCAGCATCTAGGAATGGGAAGCAGCAACTTGGTGAAATTCAGTAATGCTAAACCGCAATGCTTACCTGTAACTCTTCCTAGTTCCTCACCGTATCCCACTGTTATGTATCAAAACCTCCATTATTCAACCTTGATGCAATGCAAACGTATTAGACATAGCCATATCCTACTCTCTATCCTAGAAATCCCACTTAATTGAAACCGCAATATCTGCTTCCCAATAGCTAGCGGTATGTCAAGCCTCTGGTCTTGGTTGACCGTTGCCATTGTAAAGATTCCATGTCAGGCCTTAGCCGAGTACGGATCCTTTCTTTAATACGCTCTTCACGGCTGACCTTCCAGGTTGCACCAGAGTCAAGTGCTTATGTTACGTGTTGCCAGTTTTCTTGTCTAACGTCTAGCACATTCACGATAAACAATCAAGAACCAACGAAATACACTTATCATTCAAGCAGAACATTTTCACTTTCTAGTTCCATATATGTATATTTCTTTTTATATAAGCTGTGACGGCAAGGGCAACCGAAGGCCTAACGAAGACCATACATATATCTATCCTGACCTGAGCCAGGTACCCATTTAATCGACCCCCATTAGATGCATTTGGTTTTCTGTAAACAAAGTTACATAACTTGGCCGGGCCTGTTATGGACCTTTATTATAACAAAAATGTTAATTTGATTTTGAAAATTTTGGGACAACACTGCAAACACTATTTCAGAATATTTCAAGAATCCTTCCTGCCCAAAGTGCAACTACCATAATAATGACACTGAGCGCTTACTACTCAAAGGCCCTGCAATCTCCATACATAGACGCACACACAACATAACTAGACTTTACTCCCATGAATGTATTCACACACAGAAACACACAGACGAATGCCACGCTCAGGATTCAAACCCATGCTGATCCGATCCCGGGCACCAAGGAAGCCCGTGTGTGAGTGTGTGTGTGTGTGTGTGTGTGTGTGTGTGTGTGTGTGTCTTCTGTGTGTCTGTGTGTCTGTGTCTGTGTGTCTGTGTGTGACCAACAACAGAACAGAGTCCACTTATGTACCAACTTCAGCACATATTCTCCACACATTCCATTCTGACAGTGCACTGCTGTAGAAATGCACATAACACTTTCCTGTTGTAGCTCTACAACTGTTGCCAACTAGTAACTTCATAATTTCCTGCCCACAGCTCCTCCTCCTGAGCCTGGTGGTGATGGCTGCCACTGGGGCCCCACAGTTTGGAGACGACAGTGACGAGGTAAGCAACACCTTACACTCTTCTCTCTTATGATCTTAGAGATTCAATAAGTATTTGTTTTATTGAATGCATAAGAGATTAAATTTGATGGTATTTCTATTAAAGCAATTTTTACTCTGCCTTTGAAATCCTTCTCTCTCTTTCTCACACTTTTCTTTATATCAGAGATAATCTATACGACGCTATAATTCCAGGTGATAAGATCAGCATTACTGCAATACTCTAACTGACGTCTCTCTTTCTCTCCTTCAGCGACCGACGCCATACGACTTCGCGTACGGACACGGGCGACGCCAAGGAACACAAGGAGTCCGCCTCCGCGTCAGGACGGACCGAGGGCGAGTACCGATGTCGCCAGCCTAATGGACTATACAGTTGAGCATTCCCTGCCTATAACGTGTTCATCTTAGTATGAACATTAAGTCCATAATATCTCACTGTAAATGATTTTCATATCAACTACCTACTTATGGTACAGAGAGTTCGAGCCCGCAGTCTCATCTTTATCTAATCTGAGTCAGTGTGAATTCAGGTGAAGATTCTTAGTCAGGAAGATCCTCAAGTAGCCATATGTCAATGAAAATTGTCCTTAAATATCTACAAACCTTAAGCTTAGACGAGTGAGGCCTCATTCTTGTCAGGGAAAGTAAAAAGTATACACATGGTACCGCAGACATCATAGCACTGCTGTCTTCTTTAAGGAAACTGATTTCACACGTCAAGCAGTTACGATAAATATTAATGCTTATGTTACTCACATGATCCCTTGACTGACAGACTAATCTATATCCTTAGAAACTTTTGTAAAATTTATCTAATGCCGCTTAATACTCTCGACTTATCAAAAGGCCTAGTTTGCAAGAAGAAAATATGATCAATAATGTCTGATCTACAAATATTCTTTCAAGTATTCATCGAATATATATGTCGCTATATGTGTTATCATCATTTTCCTCATGTTTCATCTATCGACTGTGGTGTGATTTTCAAGTTGCAGGTACTTTAAATCTCCATTACATTAACACCCACTTATTCCTAAAAGTACCATCATAATTACTCCCGTTGCTTGTGGACAATGATAGTCCTTAAAGGGACCATAGTTCAGCATTTCTTCTCGCTCAGTCATTATATTTCATATTGAGGCTTCTCATATTTACATATGCGTAACCAAAATGTCTAGCGCCCTCCATACTGACCTGAACCATGTTTTCTGACCCCCAGGGTGGTGCGATACATTATAGATGGCGACTCCGGCTTTCAAGCTGACGTGAACGAGGAACATGGCACAGAAATAGCAAATTACTACACCAACACCCTCAGCCACCAGAGTTCCACGGGACCTGTGGTATCCCAAGGCTTTGCCGAGAGTTTCGACGTCGGCCGATCCGCCGTCAACATAATCGCTACCCCTCAGCCATCTTTCACGCCTTCCCACACCTTCACCAGCCAATCCTTCAGCAACGTGATCGACGGAGGTATTATCGACGGAGGCATCATCGACGGTGGTATCATTGACGGTGGTATTATTGACGGCGGCATCATTGACGGAGGATTCATTGATGACAGCTTCGAAAACGACTCGATATTCCAGGGTTAGAAGACTCCCTCTGAACTTTATTTTTAAGGCATTATACCTAAAATACAGTGAATACTCGTCCTAATTACCAAAGGTTATCCTGGACGTATGTGTTGTCTGCCAAAAATCTGAATTTCCTGTCTACGAAAGTTGTCCAGAACCATATCTTCTGTGGGGATGTCTAGGCTCATTGTCTTTGCCTCTTTGTCTAAGAAAACGGTCATTATACTTACGGGTTTGTCCTTGAGTTCACTAGAAGGATCACTTTCGCATTGGGGAACTTCCTTTGTTAGTCTCATTTTCTCTATAATGATGAATCCTCCTGATGATCCCATACCCACTAAGAAAATATAAGGTTGGATTTCATCAGGAGACGAAATTGTTCTGAGAAACCTTAAGTTCACTGTGTTTTATCTAATTGTTGTATATATCCACAGATTCTATATAGTTTCTTACAATCATTTATGTTATTACAAATAAACCATCGCGAATTAACTTTTATTTTAAGCACTCCTACTTATTACATGTTCTTACATTATTCCAGTCATGGAAATTCATTGCACGAAAAATATTAGCAATCGTATGACGCCATGAGGTCTCCAGCATTTGAAACCATGCGTGAGGATCTGTTATTCGCCACTGTTTCACAATAAATGCTATTCCATGTCCACTCCAAAGTAAGTAAGGAATATAAAGACTTTTGCCCGGTTGGATAAGTCATTCTTCTGATCTTCATCTATACTATAAAAAGGCCATTCTGCCCGTGTGTTTGTCTGTCTATTTGTACACACGCAAAGGACACTGCCAGACGTACTTGTGGGCATGGATGCAAGCTCGTGGGCAAAAAGTTTCACCTCGAACGAGGCGAAGTACTTTTTCTTCAACGGGATTGTTAACATAAGGAACGATTTGCCATTTAGAATGGCTGAAGGAGTACTTGTTTAAGATTAAACGATAAATATTGCGCTTCAAGTCTACGCCTCCATTAGTCATTTTGACAAATTGCAGAATATTCTCTTTGAATTAATATATACCTCCTAACTTTTACCTTTCTGATATGTAAGTTGCTGATATCTTCCACTACCACAAACAGCCTCGTCCCATTGTTTTTTGTTTGAAATCCTTTTGTATTCTCTGAATTTGTATATCTAATCCCCTAGATATGCCAAGGAACCACCACACACAGTTGCCAATATTTCCTCCATTCCCTTGGCAAAATAGAATTTGATGATGGTAACCAGAGGATGAGGGAAATAGTGGTTGTGGTGGTGAGGGAAGGTGTGGTAGCCGTGTAGAGAGGGAATGGTGTTAGTCAGGGACAGTGTGGTGGAGGGTGACGGAGGGTGTGGTGGTGACTAGGGAGGATGTGGTGGCTGGGGAGAGAAGCTTTGGTGATAGTAAGGGAGAATGTGGTATCCAGTGAGGGAGGAAGCTGTGGTGGTGAGTGAAGGTAAGGCAACCAGGGTGGGAGGGCAGGTTGGTGGTCAGGGACGGTCAACTAACCCTTGAAAGCAGCTAGCCCACAAGGGCCCTGAGGGTCAAGATCTGCTAGTTATCTAAAAAGAAAAAAAAATGTTTATCCGCATTATAAAAGGCGGATCAGTTTGTTTGTCTGTCTGTCTGCCCACAATCGAGTAAGCTGCTGAACGTAAAAACAACCAAACCCATACAATGTCGCCAATAATCCATTCATTTCATTAGCAGAATACAAATTGCAGACTGCTAAGGTGATATATTTCAGGAAAAATATGTTAATGTAGAGCAGGAAGATTGTGCCGGCAATATGGCAGGTATGAGGAGGGACAATTGCCGGGGTCAGCGGTTGGAACCGCTGAACAATACCATTCTGACGTTCATATTGTGGTAACCAGGGAGGAAGGGAGAGGTGCTGGTGAGGAAGGAAGTAGTGGTGATGAGGGAGGATGTTGTGGCCAGGTAGGAAGGAAGACGTGGTAGCCAGGGAGGTAAGGAGTAGTGGTGGTGAGAGAGTGATGGATAAGGAAAGAGGGAGTGGTGGTGATCAAGGAAGATGTGGTGGCCAAGGGAGGATAAGCCTGTTGTTAGTGAGAGAGGGTGTTGCAGCCAGCGAAAGAGAGACTGGCGGTGGCGAGGGAAGGTGTGATATTCTTCCGCAGAAACGAGCAGACGAGGACCAGATCCTGCTAGTTTTCTATAACCTGAGACACCTTTCAGAATCGGAGATGCCAATACTGAGGCAAATGGGACGGACTTCATCCTTGTTGTCCTGTCCGCATCCCAAACACTCTCATCATTCTCAATCCATACTTAGTGAACAGAAGATAAAGGCTCAGGAACAAGATCTTATAGCAGGCGACCCTTTAGTGTTCTGAAGAAAAGTGTGTTTGATATGGTTAGGTCATCGATTCTTCTCCCCTTTTGAGGGAATATATTCTCATGAGGGTTGATATCTTTCTGACAGTTGGCATGCTTATAAAAGTGCACACTAAAGTGTTTCAGTCTCGCAAACCATTCAAATAAAGATTCGGGGCTCGGCGTGTCTTACAAACTACTTCCATGTGTCCAAATCGGTCTTAAGCCTAACACTTCCAGGAATGAGAGCGCCGCAGGGAGTGAATGCATGAACCTAAGGGACATAACCTGTATTCCCCTTATATGACGTGCTACTAAACAATTGCAAGCTCGTCCCGCTGACAAAGCCAACCCACTTTAGTGTCAGAAGAGGATATCAACACCAAGATATATTCTTGACTTATCTATTTGGTATGAAGCAAAATAAGTGTTTCCCTCCCACTTGATCACTGAACAAGACTATAGATATCTCTGGGATGCACAGGAGTCTCTGGGATATTTACTATTAATTCCTTGACTTACATTTGTTATGCGGAAAACGCCATGTCAACCCTTACTACAATATATCTTGACTGAAACAAGAGGCTCGTCTCTTTTACGACGCCAAGATGATATTTCTCACTTTATGCATACTCATAAGATGGGATATGTGACCAATGTTGGCCACAACATACCCTACCGTGCTCACCTTTGTTGTTCATTTAGCTAATTTATCGACAAAATTATTCGTTATGCACAAGTGGATGTATTTGATTGATCCCTGTCGAGTAAATAACATATGACTCACCTTTCACGGAACGAAAATTAAACACACCAGTCAAAATTTCCGTTGACAGAATTAAATAATATCCATACGTATATTTCCTCTTCACTGTCCATTGGTATGTGTTTCGTCTGCTTTACCATCGACACCATTCACAATCCATGACACGATAAGTTCAGTTGATTTCACTGAGATATTTTATATCCTCTCATTTTTACAATGATTTTGCTTAATATTTTATATGAACTCTGTTTTCCCAGAAATATTGCAGACTTTAAAAGTAATGGAGAGGGACATTCATCAGTGTCTATTCTTGATTATTTTCTAAAGAACAAAAATAAGTAAAAGCAACAGATGAGGTCAATCTGATGAACACATATTCCCAAAAAGACGAGGTGAGATGCGTTAGGTCGTTATAAATATCATCATCCCAGTGTAAGAGGGACAAATCTGCCTGAGGCCCGCTAGATCAGTCCGTCTTATAAATTCAATGGAATACAAGAAGCGTAAGACCACTGAGTCCTTTCCAGGTTGTTTGTGATAGCAAAGAAGATCAAAGAGATGAAATTGAGAGCTGGGAGAGCAGAAAACAAGGAGGTGACTTAGAAATTACCTCTGATCTGTATAGATACAGAAGTGCAAAAAAAGATGAACAAATAAAAGTCAATCACGGACTTGAGGTGTTTGGCAAGGCTATTGTTATAAGCAAGAAATGCCCTCTTCCAACCACTCTATTTTGTCAAATCATTCCAAGTGTTATGAGGATTTTTGGGAAGAAAATTACTTTGCCTTGTCCGAAGAAAATCCTGTCCACGCGTTTGTATGCATTACTACAAGTCAACTTAGACTGATCTACCTTTAGATGGCTACTTAGATGATGATTGTCGGGGCCTCTGATGGTCTGGAAAACCTCTATCTAATCACCTTTTAAACTTCTCTTCCACTAGACAAGCTTTCTTAGATTTGATTTTGTACTTGTGAATAATGTTTGTAGCTTGTCCCTGTATATTCTATTTTCTGTCTCTGATTTTTCAAATAAGACGACCAAAAATAAGACCATATCTTCCAGATGGGGATACGTCATCAAAATCTAAAAAGTAAACATAAGTTTCTTAGACCTGAAGTCGATTGCTCTACTTAGAAAGCCGTAAGTCTTGTTCACCTTTACAATTGTTTCTCCTTTTTTTTTTGGGGGGGGGGCAAGAATTAAAGCACCAGAGGTCATTGCCAAGAGTCATTTACCCTATTTACATCATGCAGCTTTTACATTTCATTTTCATTGTCGATATGTCAGACTTTACACTTAAACGATATTCAAAATTATTTGCCAGCTGTGAGTCCAGCTTATCAGTTTGGCTTTGTCAATTTCCAGGGTAGGGGTGTTCAACTTCATAAATATTCTTACAGTATAGCCCAGTTATCAAAGTCATCGATATACGTCAGGGAGACTTAGTACCACTACTGATCCCGGAGGCACCCTACTTGTTACAAATTACCATCTGAATATTCATCGCTAATTAGTACTTTCTGTTTACGGCCAGTCAACCACTTCTCTCATCAGAGAAATACAACACCACCTGTTCCATACGATTTAACTTTGCAAATAATATTTGGTGCTGGACTTACCTAATGTTTTCTGAAACTCTATATGAATGGTTTCATTTGCTTTACCTTCATAATGGATTTTGATTATATCATGAATCTAGCATATTTGTCGGCCATGAGTGATTGCGTCGCAAACCATGCTTCAGATCGTCAAGTAGTGATTAAGCGATTTGCAATCGTGTATCGGATGAAGGTTTTCACAAATTGCGATCTAAGGACATCAAGCTAACTAGTGACATTTTCAAGAAAGGGTCATTTCATCTATTCTGACCATAAGTGTTAACTGACAAATTTCCATACCTGTGGAACGCTACTGGAAGCAAGTGACTCAGTCAAAAGAGAGGCTAAACTATCTCACTCTTAGATTCATTCATTGTTACCAGATGATTCTTTTTAGTACATGGCATTTTTTTTTATTTATCATTCCTTTCAGTACTGATTGTTTTATACTACAATCATACGTTAGCAAATGTTATCCTCTGCTGGCAGTGGCCAGGGATTTCCAGCGCGATTTCTAACTCAAGTGATAAATATGGATTACACATTCGCCATGGGTTCAACATCTTTAGCCAAGCTGACATTTTCCTTATATGCTGCACCAAGGGACTGGATACCAATTCTATTTATCCATATATTTTTTACCTTTTTCCTTAACTAAAAAAATCATTTAGGGTTTCTTTAATTACTTTTACGAATGCATTTTCATATTGAAATTACCTTTCGCATATAAGTTTTTCTCTGCAAATCTACATAACCTAATCTTTTAATCTTATCAGTTATTTTGATTATTACTCTGAATTTACTTGCTCTTTTCTGTAGCAAAAGATATATCTTAATTCTAGTGTTCTACCATTTTAGTTGATTCTGAATAAAAGCCGTTTGCTGAGCACTGGCACTCGTGACCCCTCTGCTGCGAAACCACGATAAACATTTCCAATGCTATGTTCATATTGATTTGATTTACGACATTTTCCCATGTTATTAAGACCGCTTGGATAATTATTGTCATATGCGAAGTGTAAAATCTGCTATTTTTGTCATGGATACATTAGACACATTATTGAGAGCTATGAAAAATGTAACTTGTCAGTGATAACTTGTACCATACCGTTATCCATCCACAACAATATCGATGGGATTCACGTTTGTAGATGAAAATAAGTTCTTTCACGTCATAAGTAGGTTTCTCGGCGAATTGTAACGGGGTACTATCAAGCAAGTTTAAGTACAAGTCCCTCTCCAAAGCGACTGGAAAAAAGATTCTCCCACCTTCGTTACTAGAATAACATATTCTCCCATTATAATCGAATTATTCTAATCATAGATTTGTGGTTAATTGTAATGCAGTCTTTATTATATATATGGTGCTTCTAAGGAAGGATTATGTGGTGATATAGTGAAGATGAGAGAGCAGTGAAGATGGTCTTGACTTCACTCATAAGGGTTAGATGAACCGAAGGTAAAGTGAAGACGACTAGTGGTACCTTGGATGAAAAGAAAATGGATATGGTGTTATGGGAGCATTGCTGATTGCCTTTGATCTCTCAGAGAAAAGGCCAGTTAGTCGAAGATGCAAAGGAGATGTGTTTGTCAAGGAAAACGTTAAAGAGCATTTCTTGAGAAAGAAGTAAACTTAGGTATATCGACGTGATGTGAAGTAAAGTTTGGAGGGGTACATAGATTTTGAGTGGCTATCCGATGGGAGACATACCGTACTCGCATGCGAATTTGTCGTTTCTCGTGCCATTAACATCTAGTTTACCCCACTGTTAATATTTTTGAAGTTAATGAAAGGGTCATATATTGGTGACTGTAAGGACATTATCCTGGTCTTTCCTTTATACTTCAGATCAGAACTTGCCAGAAGTTTTTTCTTGGTTTACAGAATGATTCTGATAGCAGTATGTACCAACGGCAAGAGTTTTATAGCGTTACTTTCTTGACAAAAGGGACTTTAGCGAAAGGAAAATGTCGCTGTCAGTGAATAAGAAAACCAACCCTAACTTAATCAAACCTCAGGTGTAACCAAGGGATATCTCTCCCTAGTCTCCCCACCAAATCTAAAAATTTTTAATCTAACCACTAACCAGGCGGCCTCGCCCCCTGAATCCTTACTGAGCCATGTTGTAGAAAGAGTATTTGCCCAAAGACCGTTTTACTTTAAGTGCAGGTTCGTTTCCATTGTAATAAAGAGATTGATAAGTAGAGTGAAATCTGAAAAGCTTTCACAAACAAGAAAACGTGTTTGCAAGACAATTCTAACCCCTGCATATGGCTTTGAACACCTATCAGACGTCAGCTCGTGACCTTGACCTTTGTTTGACCTAGACCTCCAAAACTTAATCAAATATTGATCATTCTTATGCAGTTTCTTTTGGTATACGTTTGGTTAATACATATTTGTCCAGTCATCTTAAAAATCTAATCAAGTATGCAGCTTTTCATGTAATACCTCTATTAGATGATTCGGCTAGTTCAAAATCATCATTCACTATTCTCTGTTTAAACTGTACACAGACTAGTTTTCCAGTACCATGCTAGTCAGTGAATTTCTTTTGCATGATTAGAAGAAAAACATAATCAAAATGGACGATCAGGCAACAAGATATTTCCACCAGAAGCTCAAACCTGGCGTGAAAGTGAAGGTATATATAAGCCATGCGGGGAGGAGTGGTGTTACAGTCAATCGCTCGCTCCTCTACAGTTATGGCGTCAGCACAGGTGAGGAAGGAGTATTTGATAAGAGGATAAGAACTAGAGACGACACGATGCAGAGTTGGCAGGTGAAGGTGGGACCAGGGAGTGACGAGTTAGACGGCGGAGGCATAAAGAAAATGAAGATAACTTTCAGGTGTGATCCAGCCAGTGTTGTGCAAAGTATGGAGGTGTTCAGATGAAATTTTTTGATTTTCTCTTGAGTCATTATTATGCTAGATTGCGTCCATGAAAACGTTATAAATACATTTTCATTATATTCGCTGTATTTCATATGTAGACTATCGTTAGTCTATATTTACATAAAATTCTTTTCTTTTCAATCATAATCAGTTCGCGACTGAATACACTGGTCTTCAAGGATTTCAAGAAAACTGACTGTTTTATTGTTGGCTTCACAAATCTCCAGTAAAATTTGTTCGTAGAGGCAGTTTCATCAAGAATACTTCCCGTTCATCAAGCGTTTAGCAATTTCGACACTGTTGGAGTTGAACTGTCAATCTGTCAAATTCTGATTTATGGACGAAGTAATGACGTGGGTTGGATGTTATAAATACTGGTATGTAGAAGAGTCTGCCTCTACACCAGTACGTGCCCTTCTTACACAACACATTGACAACTGACCTTGAGGATGGGAGACTGTTCCGGATTTTCAATTGTCCTACAACTAATTTGTCCCTCTAATATATCTAAATTCATTTTCTCTGCTTTCGCTCACTCAAAATACTTTGAAACTGACAGTCCTTATCCCCATCATTAGAATGGTGTCCATAAAACGAGATCTGCTGATTTTATTCTGTACTGATTCGTATCTGGCCATTCTCATCCAGAGATTTTCAGGAGTTTTTTGTGACGTGGAATGAGGTCACACACACCTCCTCAGAGGCCAAATGTGAACTTTGACAAACTGAAGGACTTAACTATTTAATATTTGTTCACAGTTGTTTAATCCTGTATGTTCGTTTGTTGTAAGATTTACTGTCCGATGAGGATCTTCGTTAAGTCAGCGGCAGCACAACAGGACATCTCAACGTAAGTTAGGGTTTTATGATGAAACATCTTTTTCATGAAGGCAACCGCAGGCAGCAAACATTTTTGTCTAGTGTTTATCTCTATATTTTACCTTCAGACACTGACATAGACATAGATACAAAGCCCACACAGACCAATGGTCCAAGTGAGGTGGTCTGGCCTTAACATTTCTTAAAGAAAAAACAATGCAATCCTCTTAAAAGCAGTAGAAGAAAAGGACAGCAAAGCAAAGGGAAGGGCAAACCTCATGCGAAGAGTTTCTTAATTTGTCCATAAAGTTATAATGTAGAGGGATTTTGATTTGGTTCTGAGGTTCATGAATTCTGAAGGTCTGAGAGTCAGTAGACAGTAAACCAAACATGTTGTTTGGTTTACCGTCAGTCAACACGATAAGGACGGCCGTGTAACCAGAATTCGTGAGGTACTCTTGACACAAAAACTATTCAAATTTGTGTTGAAGGCTTCAGTCACGAACAAAAGTCCACATCAAGGCAAGGCATTAATCGAAATACAGAGTTCCAAATCTATGACGTGTAGAAAAAGAAGCAGATGACAAAGCAGCCCACCGTTGAGTTGCCGATGGCCACACAGTAATGTGACACAGCAGTCTGCTGAGTACTGCGTGGTCTAGCTAGAACTAGGGGCACACAAGCAGCCAGCTCTCGGGAGCATAAACCAAAGTTATACTTATAGAAGAGGGAAAGTGAACCAGCATTACGGCGTAGGGCAAGGGGACTCAAGTTTGGAAGTTAGCCTGGGACAGTTTATAAGCCGGATTGCTTTAGACTCAACTCTATCAAGCAAGCATACAGAGCAAGAACCACCAAAAATGTTAGAGCAGTACTCCATGCAAGGACAAATCAATCCCTTGTATAAACGGAGCAACTGTTTTGAAGGGAAGTAGTTTCGACATCTAAACAGGACACCAGTTTCTTAGAGGCAAACTTAGCAACTCCCTTAATGTGGGGTCTCCAAGAAAGGGTGAATGTTACAGCAATACCACGAATGTTGATTGAGTCAACAAGTGGAACTACAGAATCGTCAAAGGAGAGACGAGATTTGAGAGGAGTTTTCGATAGAGAAATGGGTAAAAACTGAGTCTTAGAGGCATCAAACTTAACAAGATTTTGTGTACCTTACTGAGATATTCTGTCAAAGTCTGTGTCAAGACGAGATGAAGATCGAATGACAGAAGAAGGAGCAGAATTGAAAGATATGAATGAATGCAGCGTTGAGTCGTCAGAGCATGAGTGCACCGGATAATTTGTGGAGAGGAACTCGTTGAAAAAAAAAAGGAGAAAAAGTGTAGGGGACACGACAGAACCTTGAGGGATATAGATAATCATGAAGAAGAGGGGGGAGGCTGATCAATCAACAACCACAGAGATAGATCGACCGGAGAGGAAGCTTGAAATGAAGAAGCAAAGTGACGGAGGGAAGCCAAAAGAGTGAAGCTTAGAGATGAGACCGCGATGCCACACCCTATTAAAAACCTTAGATGTGTCAAGACCAACTATACAAGACCCCAAAAATCTTTCAGGGATGATGACCGGACATTAGTAAGATAGGAAAGAATATCACCAGTGGATCTTGCCTTCCGGAAGCCATACTGGGGAATCACAGAGAAGACTGATTTTCGAGGTATTTACGGATATGGGAGTTAAGGACGGATTCAGACAGTTTGAGATGGTAGATGTCAAAGCAATAGGACGATAGTTTGAGGGGTTAGAACGATACACTTAAGGTCATCTAATGGGAAGGTACGAATAATCTCTTTATGCACGAACGCCTTGATGCACACCTGTGTTAGTGAGCAGGTAAAACCGCTGCCACTAATGGAAGTCTTATCAGTACTAAAATAGATTATATAATCAATCCCGTTTGACTGAAAATACTTTTTAGAAATACAAATTCTCATCAATGTTTAGGCATGTACATATTTTCCACGGTTTGTTGTATATGAGAGGAACTGCAAGTCTAGGCAATATGCTAATCAAGTTACCAAACAGATATTAAGACATTAGGAAGTAAATTACAGTCACTTATATGGTTGTAATGGACTAAATTCTCATCAGAGAGCAACAACCTAATGAACCGATTAGTAATCCATTGCAACGGACCCTCAGTAGGTAGGTCCTGGAAGGAGAGTGTTACTTTGTTTACACTTGACAGCTTATGGGTAAAAGTTTCATTAAGATTTGCATTAACTTAATTCCAATCCTCGACAAGGTGGTTTGTGTTTGTTTGTTTGTGTTTGTATGTGTGTGTGTGTGTGTGTGTGTGTGTGTGTGTGTGTGTGTGTGTGTGTGTGTGTGTGTGTGTGTGT
>JAYMFT010371011.1:0-21632 GCA_038088735.1 Panulirus argus
TTATATATATATATATATATATATATATATATATATATATATATATATATATAATAGTGTTTCTTGTATTCTAATTATTTGCAGGGTCTTGCAGACTTCAAATAAAAGTCTTCTTGTGCCCGTCTTCACCCATCAATCAGCACGAATGTTCTTGTCATCTGCTGTCATTCTGTTGTATACATATTCGCAAGACTCTTTCGAGTTCTGTGCCGTGGACAAAACAGTTCCTTTAACAGGCAGTGTTCAGTGGGAATGTCATTTCTTACCACAGAAAAAAAACTTATGAATTGAATCAGGATTTCTGGAGCAAGTGGCAGATAAGTTCTGAGTGCCCTAACGCTTCCAGTAACTAGATTCCGACCCTAATACTGAAGCTGTGGTACCCTAGGACTCGACACAGTATCACTGTTTCAAATCATTGATCCAGCCAGCACTCTGACCATGAGGTGGTAGCGGCGAGTAGCGTAGCTCATCTTCAGGTAATGGTAGCTTCCTAAGCTTCTCGTTTCTTCTCCCACATCCACCTCCTTAGTCTCTGCTACCTTTGAAATTCTTGCTGCCGGTGGATTCTACATTCAATTCCCGTCGGTTGAGTGAACCCTTCTTAGTTTCGGATGGCTCTCCTGTAGCCACAAGATGTGTTAAATCACCGTTTCCACAAACGGTTCCTGGAACAATTTCCAACGAGAGTGTTAGCTCTTAACTGCAAAAGCTGACTCTTGGAGTGTTTGGATCCCTTCTCTACTTAGCTGTGTAAATGGGTTCGAGTTGTATGCCTACAGACTTTTGTCCACTTAAAGCGTGATGATCCGCGTCTCTAGACCAGAGGTCTGGAGAGCATCTGTTGGCTAGCGTAAGACCATCCAGATCTGGATAATACATGGAAAATGTATTAGGAATGCTAGAGTAGTATTAATTTCAATACTAGAGTAGTATTAAGGGTAATACTAGCAGTAGTATCATGAACAATACTAGCAATTGTATGAAGGGCATTACTAGCCGTAGTATTTAGAGTAAAAGTAGGATCATTACTAGCAATACTAGCAGTAGTATCAGGGGCAATATTAATAGCAGTATTAGGGGCAATATTAGCAGTAGCATTCAGGGCAAAACGAGCAGTATTGTTTAGGGCAATAGCAGTAATAATATTAAGAGCAACGCTAGGGTAGTGTTCTGGGCAAGGAGTATCGAAAATGATGTCATGAACCTCCCCTTCTGTACTTGAAGAACTGGAAACGAAACCCAACGCGAAGCTTTCACTTGACATCGCTACCCTACCCCCATCCCATGGAGGTTCTCCTAGCTATACCAATATGGACGACTGCGTCAGTAAGACATGATTTGACGTTTACCTAAACACGGAACAGGAGACTCTAGATGGATACTTTCGAGACTGATGTTGCGTATATGATCCAGCAAGGACGTAGCTACGTTACCGGACCGTCGTAACCTCACGGGATGATGATCTAAGTGACTTAAGAGGCCACAGTAAACATTCGCATCGACTGCACCGACTCATAATGGCCGTACTTCAGTCGCTGATGTTTACAACTTCCCTTCTACCGTTCGTCCTTGAAAGATCGTCTTCAGGAAGCCGAAGCCCAAGCAACTTGTGGCTACACATCTTCCTCCCCTAATCACTCTCCCGAATTGCACGTCGCCGACGAGTCATCCTCATTCAGCAGTCCCTCAATGGGGGACGTCCTCCACAAGTAGTCTTTCACAAGTCAGTCCCGACAGGTCAGCCTGTAACAGGCGGTGAGCGTCACGCCCTACATCTACACTATTTTTTGGACCTCTCATCGATAAGCTAGGAAAATCTACATGGACCATGTGAGCTGTGTGGCATGTAGTTTCCTACATCAAAGGAGCGGCGTGGACACCAATTAGCAAGATATACAATGATGCCAAACAAAGTTTCCATTATACTCAAGCCTTGCTAATCTGCTGTGTACACCAGCACACTAGGATACATGCAGGGATTATAGACACAGGGATTATAGTGATTT
Organism: Panulirus argus; assembly: GCA_038088735.1. Taxonomy (NCBI): domain Eukaryota; kingdom Metazoa; phylum Arthropoda; class Malacostraca; order Decapoda; family Palinuridae; genus Panulirus; species Panulirus argus. The sequence continues at coordinate 2,010 of JAYMFT010371011.1, forward strand.
GGTGCATCAGATTCGATTTCTGTTTGTGTCCTCTGTAGCTACTAAACCGTTACTCTGTGGAATTCTTCTTTTTAAATGCTTTTCCTACGGCCTGCAATCTGATCTTGGCAAGATTGGTCAGTCACTACTTGCGGAATGGGCGACGTATCATTTCTCTCCCATCTGGTCCAAGTTATGAGGTCAGAGGCAGCATTCGTGGTCTCTGTATTTCCATGTCCGAAGGAGACACACATAACTGCCTCGACGGGTGAAGCTCCCATCGAGGACGCGACGACGTGGCAGAGACCTCTTCAAGAATCCCATGATCGAAGTCGTTCGTGAGGCCATCACACTTGCGAGGGCGTGGAGGAGGCACGCGGAGGGGGCGAGGCGCTAATTCATACGAAAGAGACCCAAGACTCCATTATGGAAGTACGAATGGCACCGCCATCTCCGTCTGACCCCAGAGTACACTGGCGTTGAGGGTACCATCAGCCTGGCCCTGCTCTCTCCCATAGCCCCATTATCTGGGTTTAGAGCGTCCCTGCTTATTTCCCCAGGTACTCATTCAATTCCGAAGATATACAGTTCCCCGACTTTTACACGGACAGAGAAGGTGGAGGTCTGTCCATCAGGAGTTTGCCGGAGGGTCATGAAGTGTGCTGGAGTGATGGAGGGAGGCAAAGAGATGGTTACTGATGGTCTACCTCACGAGTAACTTCTGGGTTTATGGCACATCTGGTGAGGTTCGTCTTCTTCAACTTCAGCGAGGTCCATCGGGGAGGGGTCGTTGCACTGCTCTCCCCAAGCACTCTTCTACCATTTACTGCACTGTACAGTCTTAACGATGCCTGTGATAACTGTGCCCTTCTTGCTGACAAACTGCTTGAAACAAAATCAGCTAATCATATTCCACGAGTCTCGAGAGGCAACCCACTAACGTCTGAGGCTGAAGTCATTCGCTCTCTAAACATCTTACTTGACTGTGTGAGAGTATAAAAATTACAAGTGCTAGTGTTAAGTAATGACTCTCTTATATTTCTCATATTCAAGAGTAACTAATACACTTGTCACTTTCCTTCCTGAGTGAATTCCCCTTTGAAATTTAGTTTGAGCACAATGAGACTGCACCCTACTAATGCCTTTAGTCATACGAATGTTCATCCCTTAACTACACACAGCATCACGATGATGGAGATTGGAGGAATGTTCTGTTACGGTATCAGCCAATGAGGTCCCCTCAGAGTGTGCAAAGGCAACGCAAATGAGTTTTTTTTTTTTCCATTCATTGTATATCACTGTGATGCCCAGCTTGTGTCGATACGAAACAGCAGTCCCTGAAACTCTCCTGAGGAAACTGGTGATATGTGCAACCATCTTCCAGTTCTAGACGCTGCTAGGCGACCATCTTCCAGTTCTAGATACCGCTAGGCGACCATCTTCCAGTTCTAGACGTTGCTAGGAGACCATCTTCCAGTTCTATATACCGCTAGGCGACAATCTTCCAGTTCTGAATACTGATAGGCGACTATCTTCCAGTTCTAGACATTGCTAGGCGACCATCTTCCAGTTCTAGACGTTGCTAGGAGACCATCTTCCAGTTCTAGATACCGCTAGGTGACAATCTTCCAGTTCTGAATACTGCTAGGCGACCATCTTCCAGTTCTAGAAACAATGTACCTATCATTACAAAAATCCTTAACGTCACTGTCTGACAGTCAATCGCGAATGCGTTCAGTGTTTGTGGCAAGAGCTGTTGAAGAATGATCACAACATACTCAGTAGACCCAGAACATACGCGTCAGAGTATATCCTTCATTCAAGAGACAAAAAATATATAACGAAAGCGAACCACGAGTCGTAAAGAATTGGCGTGGGTTAGTGCACTGATAACAGAGAAAATCTTACAAATTATTGCCATCAGGACAGAAGACAAACGAGGGGGTTGCCGAAGTTCGATAACCTGAGATATAGTAGTTGCTGGAGGTGGTTTAATGGCCAGAAAAGAGAGTAGGAAAAGTCAGTTCGTGAACCGAAAACGACCCTGCCGACATATCTCCAACGCGTTACCAATATTTGTACAGAATCATGTCCACAGAGCTAAGGAAACTATGCGGCACCCTGAATTCACAAGAGCCCCTTACTAGGAGAGCCCAGAGCCAAAGCTTCGTAAAAAGATCCAGGTTACGTCCAGAGACATCGACGAGTTGGCTCTTCCCGAGTGTGGGTCCCTCGACAACATCTGGCAATACCAGGAGCGAAGAGAAACACTGTAGTTGTATCACAGAGACGAGAGCCAGGACCGGATCGTCCGTCGCATACACAGCCTATCGAGTCTCGGCTTATTTCAAAATTCTGCCAATAGACAGAGCTCTTGTTTAGTACCCGAGCGGTATAGGCTCCCTGCCTACCATCAGGCATAGACGTCTCAACCTCATGCGTTCGGTTAATCAGACCCCGTGCGCATGAAAGAAATGACAGCACATGGAAGCGCCTCAGGACATATATTGATCTGAGGATGGGTGAATCCCCCTACAGTACTGAATCTCTTATTCGCCAGTGGGAGGCGTTCACTAGAAGGCAAGCCTGGTGGAAGGGGAGTCTAACGCGACTGCACTGCAGAGGGGATGTGTTCCAGAAGTGATAGGGAGACTCCAAACTCTGGCGTCCCTACTGAGGACTTGTGTACCATCATAGAAGACAATAACACATTCCCCTGCAGCCAGCATCATCCTCACAGCGAGGCGACACAAGCCTTTGTGTACAAGGAACTTCTTCAGCTTTAAGTGACGCGTCGAAAAAATAAGAAATAACACGAAAATACAAACAGAACGACATTAGTGAGAATGGCGTTAGCGAAAGAAGGGGGCTATTGTCATTACAAATCCCAACACTGCTCATGAAACCGTACAGGGACGAGGAAAAACGTCAGGCATGTGTGTCTGAGATGAACGTTTAAAAAATCCTAAAAAAGGAATAAACATCGTCTATGATAACCATATATTTTTCTTCTGCTTAAACTGCAAGATAAAAAAAAACAAACTTTTGGCAGACTGAAAAAAAAAATAACAAAAACTGAATCATTTCCAATGACATACTATTTTTTCGCCAAAGTTTGCTGCACGACCGGAGGTTATGTGTTTAAAAAAGTCCCGGAACAACATTTAAACTCAGGACATAGCACCGGGGTCAGATTCCCGGCTGCAGTGGAGTATACGAGTGACACCAAATGTTTCTGTTACCCCCGGGTCGCATTTCACTCGTACACGACGTTCAGGCTCGTTGAATTACAACGTCCTCTGGCTCCTTTCTTAATACTTCGCACTTTTCAACGCCATTTTCGCGTTCCCTTCACTAATTTCCATATGCCTCTTGGTCGAGACAGCTATCACAATGGCTACATTAAAGGACGAATGTGTGAGTAAAGAAGAGCTTCGAAGCGTCTTTGGTACAAATAATGAGGATGAATTGTAAACCTTTTTTTCCCCACACTCAAGATCGGTTTATCTCCCTCCTCTATCCTGCTGCAACGAGCGTCTGTTCTTCCCTCGGCAAATACATATCCATTCTTCATCTCTAGACGAATGTCCTTCGTCTTTCCCTTTGTCCATGACCAAGAATTTATAGTTCTACACCACCTGCCCCACTCACCCCCCTTCTCACCACTTCTCAAGACTGCACTCTCTCTCTCTCTCTCTCTCTTCCCTCCCTGTGTCTCCAGACTGCCACCTTCTCTTCGTCATGTCTTGTCACTGTTCTATAGCCTTCCCCATGTTTCATCACTGTTCCCTATCTCTTACCATGTTCCATGATTGCTTTCTAATCTTCCATATGATCCATGTTTGTTCCCAAGCCCTCTCCATGTTCCATGATGGTTCCATGACTGTTTCCTCTCTTTCTCCTCGTTCCATAATTGTTTCCTAATCCTCCCCATGTTCCGTGATTGTTCCTTACCCCCTCCATGTTCCATGACTCCCCTTACGCTTCCTATGTTCCAGGACTGTTCCCCAGCCCTTCCACATGATCCATGATTGTTCTCTAACCTTTTTCACGACCTAGCACAAGTTCCTTGGCTCTCCCCATTCTCAGGATTGCCCTTCAAATGTTCCATGGCTGTTTCTTACTCTTCCCCATGCTGTAAGACTGTTCCCAAGCTCTCCTCATGTTCCAGGTATGCTCCACATGCCTTCTCATGCTTCATGACTATTCCCTAGCACCCTTCACGTCCCATGACTATTGTATACCCATCCCCACTTTCTAGAACTGTTCAGGGGTCCTTATCATGTACCATGACTATTTCCTAACTTTCCAATGTCCCATAAATATTCTCTAGCCCTCCTTATTTTCTAGGACTGTTCAGCAGCCCTTTCCATGTTCCAGGATTGTTCAGTTGCCTTTCCCACGTTTCTCCATATAAAGCTCCTAAGTCTTACCCATGTTCCAGAACTATTTCTTACCCATACCAATATTCTGGAACTCTCCCAAGACATCCCCATGTTCCAGGACTGTTTCCCTCTGTACTATGAATTTTCCCAAGCCTTTTAACAAGTTCCAGAATTGATCCCTAACCTCTCCTTACATTCATGGATTGTCACTTGCCTGTTTCCTCGATCTTACCATGTTTCAGGACTGTTCCCTAGCCTTGTCTTTCACACGTTCCAGAACTGTTCTTTTGCCTGTCCCATATTCCAGGACTGTCTCATGGCCTTCCACACATTCTAGAACTGTTCCGTAATCCTTCTGATGTTCCAGGACTGTACCGTATCCTTTCACACGTGCCAGGACTGCTACCTTGCCCTCCCATTTTTCAGGACTTTTCTAAAGTCTTTCAAACGTTCCAGGACTGTTTCTTCGTCTATCCATGTTCCAGACTGTGCCCTAGCCTTTCAAAAAATCCATGTTCCAAGACTGTACTCTGGTCTTTCAAATTCCAGGACTGTTCTTTAACCAACCCATGTTCCAGGACAGTTTCCAAACCTCCCTATATTCCAGAACTGTTTTTAAGACATCGAGTATTCCAGGACTGTTCACTAGAACCCCCTCATGTATTAAACAGTTCCCTATCCTCTCCTTCTAATACTGTTCCCTAATCTGCTTCAATTTCAAAACAGTTCCCCAGCCTTCCAATGTTTCAGTAATGTTCTCTTGTCCTCCCCAATGATCCAGGAATGTTCCCAAGTCTGCTTATGTCCCAAAACTGTTCCCTAGCCCTCCAAATATTCCAAAACTGTTCCCTAGCCCTCCAAATATCCCAGAACTGTTCCCTAGACTTCTAAATATTCCAAGACTGTTTTCTAGCCCTCCAAATATTCCAAGACGGTACCCAAATCTAATCATGTTCCAGTAGTGTTCCCCAACCATCCAGTATTCCAGGACTGTTCCTTAGCCCTTCCCATGTCTCTAAACCGTTCCTTTTACTTTTTCATGTTCTTGGACTCCCTCTCCTTTCCCATGGTCCAACAAAGACCCTTCCTCGCTTCTCCAGACATTCCCTCTTCCTCTCTTACACATCCAAGGGATCTCCCCGCTCCAGCACAAGAACTTCCAAGGCTTCCAATCTATTCCTTCGGTCATTTACAACCTCATCTCTCAGTTGCTTCTCCGGCCTGAGGGGTGATGGTTCTCGTTTATCACATGGGGTCATAAATTACCCGGTTTCCTCGAATTCCTGTTTTTCCTTTATTGCATTTGTCTAAAGTCTCGTTTTCTTCGGTGAGGTATGCATTTCCATTTTTCCTCCCGCTTATCAAATACCGTTCCGAATGATCTGTGACGAAATGGGAGTGATTAATCTTATCTATCGAATCGCTTTTTCGACCACTTTCATCTCTTGAAGTTGTTCTTATCCCCTCATGTCCCTGTTACAAGCAGACATCCTGTTTCACATTTACCAATGCTGAATTATCTCACACTTTGAGAAATATACTTGAGAATTATCGTTTCTTTCCCCTTTTAACTATAATTGCTCTTCTTTCTGTGTCATTATTCTTCCAGCCGGACAACTGTCCACCTTCTCAATGTCCTTCCCCATGACTATGACCCAGCACATTCTGAAAGACAGGCTTTTCACTTCCTCCAAATTTCGTGAATACTTTCCCTTGTCTCTTTTTTTTCCCCCCTTTCATAATCCTCATCCTAATTCAATTAAGCCCCGGCCTTGATGTAGATTTTGGTCTGTGACTGGAACCACTAACGATAAGAAAATAATAAAAAATACAAACTAAACTCCCGATGCAAAATACTTTTCTTTATTTTCACATACCAGTATTGCTCTTCTGCATTTCCCCAATCCTTCCAGAGCGCCACACCTTCGGCATCTTCCTCACCTCTCATTAATCTCCCTCGTCGTCTCTTTCTCGGGCGAGTCTCGCCTGTATCGTCCTCTTAAAAAGACTTTTTCCCATCTCTCTTGTCTCGCCCAACGTTCCCCCCGTTTCCCATCTTATTCTCCCACTTTAGCAGACTCTTCGCAATAAGGTATACGGCGCTGGAACAGTACGACTTGTAAGTCATTTTGCTTACTCTGAAGGTCACCTTTAATCGAAAAAATTCTCTCTGTCTCTTTCCCTCTCTCTCTCTCTTCCTCTCTCTCGTCCCTTCTCTGTTCGCCCCTCCGTCTTTGCCCAATCTCCTGTCTTCTCCTTTCCTCTTCCATGCCTATTACTCCTCATCTTTCCCATCAGTCTGTCCCCTCACGACATCTGTCCCATCAACTAGAGAGAGAGAGAGAGAGAGAGAGAGAGAGAGAGAGAGAGAGAGAGAGAAAGAGAGAGCTTGTCAGGACAGACTGTGTGTGTGTGTGTGTGTGTGTGTGTGTGTGTGTGTGTGTGTGTGTGTGTGTGTGTACTGAGGAAACACATGTAAGAGCTTTTGAGCATTACTCCTCTGGAGCTTCTTCGGTATGCTCAAAGAGCCTTCCTTAGAGAGACTGAGCAGGACGCAAGGACGGAACTAGAGGCAGACTGGCCAACAGCTACGCGACACAAAGAATCCAGACTTCATAATTCTACCACAGACAGTAGCTCAGCCCAGGCCCATGCCAACTCCCACTTCAACAACATCATTTATAAAGCGAGCAATAACGTAATCGCATTCCACACAGACACGGGAGGTAACATACTGTAATCCAAGCGTTTCATCACCAGTCACAAATCTCATTAAGCAAAGAGACACACACACACAATCAGTTAAAACCGCTTTCCATCATCAAAAACGCAACGGAACAAATCCAAAATCTAAATCACACCAACACTGACCTAATACCTTAAAAACCAGCAGGCAATAAATTGGTATTTCTACATCACTGGGATGGATGACAAAATCAACAGCGCCTGACTCTCTAGTGGTCAGTGAGGAAGATTCATAGCTCCTGCACCGCCCTGGCTCCTATTGTAAAGAGCACTGTTAACTCAGCGATACAAAATCCCAGCTCTCAATGGACGCACCAACATTCTCATGAAACATTACTTAAAAATAAATTACCAATTACCTACAACGTCCCAAAAACAACAGAATCCATTTCGGCATCACTGCTCTCTTCCCATCCCTCTACTATTACGACCTCTCTTAACGCAAACCCTAAGTAACTGGCTCTCACAACATGCATGCCCTGGCAACGTAATAACAACATCTCCTCATACAACTCTAGGGACGACTGAAAATCATAGTCCATACTGACGCCATTACTCCTAGCCACACAACAAAATGCCAAACAGCTGGAAACATGCCACCGTAATACCAACCCTGAAACTCTTCATATCATTCAGCTCCCACTTCTTCCATCCGCCCCATGGCACTGTTATCATTGATACCTACAACTTTAAGACTTGCTCGCAACAAAATCTACCATCTCTCGTCCAACACACACCACACGCTGCTTGGCTTCACCTAACCACGACCTCCTTCCCGCACAATGCTAGTGGCAACAGACATCACCAAAACATTCGACACAAACGATATATCCTCACCGAAAAAGATACATGACACCAACCTATGTAAAAATGACAAAAAATAAAGGTTCGCCAGCTTCATAGCCTGTCGCCAAGCCAAATTCATCCACGAACGTCACATTTTTTCCATTCCCGAATCCTATAAAGGAGTCTACCAAGGAAATGTTCTTTCTCCACCTGACTTCCATCTCTTCCTGCCTCCTAGAAGCTGCAGGAACACCACAAAAGGGAGTCCTGGGTTGCATAATATATTACAATCACTGTTATCATTAGTAAATAATTGACGCTTTTGTTATTAGTGTAATTAAAACCAGAACTTTATATATACACCTGTGAATACTTAAACTGAAAACCAGTTATCATAAAAAGTAACGTTAAGAACATACACTTAGGCTGTCTGTTTCACAATGAGAAAGGAATATTCGGCAGTCAAATACACGCACAGAAGGGTTTTATATGATGCGGCAGTGGGTGTACCTTTGGGCGAATTATATCCACTTCTTAAGAAACCGAAGTAGGGTAATCCAGTGGCTGACATAAAGGTGGCAACGATAGCAGGCCACACACCCACGCTGACACCAGCAGACCAAGCATAATGGAAGAGTGTCTCCTGGTTCCAAGCGAGCACAACGATCTTCCTCGTCTTTCCCAAGCCTGCCGGAGCTCAAGCGTCTGCTGTGGAATATTTCTGGCCTCTCGGTACACAGTTAGACAAAGAAGAATAATAATAATTCCTCCCCCCGTTTCGGAAAAAAAAAAAGCATATCAAAATGTTCCAAGTCCACATGGTTGTCTAACTGGACTTCACGGATATTCCAGGTAGCCGGGAACCTTGTTGGTTTTACCGTGGGGAAAAATATGACAGGTTATCTCCAGTGAGTAGATGGCGAGTCAGGGTTGGAAGAGATGTCGGACATGACAAAATTTACACGTTAAGCACATGCGAGTGGACAAGCGAGCATGTTTGAGCCTACTGGTAGGGATATGAATCTATCAGAGGAGTTGCTCTGGGCGACACGGATGGAATAAAACTAAACACAACGAGAGCAAAAGAGAAACACGCTGGGGGAACTTTAATCGTCTCCCTGAAGCTGTAACAAGAGCTGGTGTTGATGGGGTCATTAGTACGAGGCGAAAGGCTGTTACAGTCCTCTAACAGCTGTTCCCCCTCAGTCCCTAAGTATTATTTCTCCACCATTAACACCTTGACCAAGCACTTTCCGCCGGCGTCTGACTCCTGCCTCCCTTTTATGCTCTTTTCTTATGAGAAACGAAAATGGCGTGGCGTCGTTTCCCCTCACTCCTTTTTTTTTTCTCTCTCTCTATGTGGTTCGTTTCGCCTTAAGCTCATATCATCTGGGAATATCTGTGCTGCTACGATGCTTCGAGTAAAAGTGTGGGCGCCAGCTACGGACTGGAGTGCAAGGGACAGGCTTGGGAAAGACGTGGATTGCACTGTGTCATGGGTTGCCCTCTCATGGGCTTGGCACAGGTCATCCAACTCTTCTAAGTACACTTCTTCCAGTACCCACAACAGATTGCCTCTCCGAGTACATCACCCGGCCATCCTTAGTAGGATATCGTCCTCCACAAAGTCATCCTTTCGCACTCCGTACTCCACGAGACATACTTCACAGCGTCCCGTTTATGAATATCACTACGAATACGCGACCCTGAGAGTGGCCAAGTCCCCTCTGACCTATGCTGGACGCTCTGTGCAATTGCCTTCATTATAGAGGCAGCGCGGGCGCTCTTCTTGCAATACACGGTGTTGCAAGGTTGGGAGAGATTTTCCATCTTGCGTGAGCTCTAGCAGCACTCCCTGCACGTGGAGGGATACACATTCGAGCATTACAGACATATGGTGGCACACGTAACACTCCAAGCGAATGTACCTTCCAGCTGAATCCTGTGGGAGTGTTTGAGAGCATTAAAGACAATCTCCCTGTGGCATAAAACCGAAATCCTTCATGGACCTTTCCACATATGCAGCTCGGGGCAATCTGTTGCCAGCAACGGGACCCGGGGTCCTATTACCGTAAAGCAAACGGTATGACCCCACCTCAGCTCCGTCCGGCCCCGACAATGGGTGTTGCGGATACCATCAGGCCTCGCCACAGCAGGGTTCCCAAAGCCTCATCATCCGGGCTTAGGAGGGGTCCCGGTTATCTCGCCCGGTACTCATTCAATTTCAGAGGAGATTTTTCTTTTTTCTTTTTTTTTCAGTTTCATACCGGGACAGAAGCTGGGGGTTAGTGCATCTGGGGTTGGCTGGGGTACGGAGCTCAAGAAACACCGTGATGGAAGGACGAGAAAGAGGTGGGTAAATTGTGGCGTGTGGAACATGTGGTGAGGGTCTCTCTTAATAACTTTGTCCTACTCCTCTTAGATTACACCCTGTGCTCTCTACATTAACAAAGACGAGAGGTTTGATGCATCGGCATAACGGAGTACCATTTGGCATACCATAAGATCATTTTAGTCCACCTAGAGACTGCTTTATCGTATAACAAACACACAGTGAGGCCATAGCGAAGGCCATAAAACACACTCTCCCACTCGCGAAACATTATACCCATGCACGACACATTGTACCATGAAACACAAAGTGCCATCATATTTTACACCAAACATCGTGAGGTGAATAAATACACACTTACCATGCTACCCCTTTTCCAGGAGCTCTTGCATCTCCAAGGCTGCGCCACTTCCAGGAACAGGAAACTTATCTGTGCAATAACTGGACTGCCTGAAAGCCTTTGACACAATGTCACATATGAGGTTAGCAAAGAAGCCAGATTTTCAAGCACGAATAAGCGACACACTACTTCGATTGACAGAAGATTAATCTAGTGGAAGAAAACAAGGGTCGAATGTCAGGGTAGCCTTCTTAAAATGGACCGAGGTTACCAGCGGTGTGCCGCAAGGGCCTGAGACCACCAATGTTCTTCATCTATGTTAATGACTCGCCATAAGGATCGACTTCCTATACCAGAATATGTTTGCCGATGATGCCGAAGTCATGAGGAGGACTGCACCGACCTACAAGGGGACCTCGACAAGCTCTAAAGCTGATGTGGTACATGGCAGACAAAAGTCAGCCAGTATTGAGGACGGGCTAAAGTGTGAGAAGGTCTCGATATGAATATTGTCTAACGGGGAATAAGATGCATGATCCTCTGTGTGTGTGAGAGGGTCCTGGGGGTAGTCATCGTCCCTACCCTGTTGTCTGAGTCCCACCTCAGGAGAAAAGCAAAGGAGACAAACTGACTGCAGGCAAATACCAGAGGAGCATTTAAGTGTATGGACAGCATATCATATTCACATTCAGCGGTATACCAAAACTAGTATATGCTTTCCAAGTATGGTCACCGCACTTAAGAGAATCACAAAGCATTAAGGTCAATGGCCTTAAAGGGAAAGGTCAGTGGCCTTAAATATGCCTATCATAGGTAAGAAGAGAGAAAGGAGTGACTGATCATATCCTTCAAGTTTTCAGACCATTTTGGTGAAGCCAACACTGAATAAATCTTCGAGAGATGCAACAACAAAAGAATAACACGAAAATAACCATAAAAAATCTATGAGAAAAGATATAAAAAAAAAAAAGCATATCTGTGCAAATGGATGAATGGAATGAACTAGATGATGAAACTGAGAATAAGGTCTCCTGACAGAAGTTTATAAAGTTGTATCATTGTAGAGGATATCAAGAGGATGGGGCCACACGAAAGTAGAACTCCCTCCCATACAGTTAAGATGGTTAATCACACACACACACACACACATACAAGGTAAAGGGGTCTGCAATACACCTGGGTGTTGCGACAAATACTGTGCTTGTGTTTCATGATGGGGTCAGAGAAACACCACATGTTACAAGAACTATGAAAGATGTAATAAGGTGTTCATTTATCTTATGTCGAAGCCTTCAAGTGTGAAAAGACGACCCCTAGAGCATGACAGTACGACTTTGAGCACGACCCCTTCGGTTTGATGGCCTCTGACCTTAGACACCAACCCTTGATGGTAAGGTCTAAGGCCACGACGTCATACTCGAGGGGTCGCACAGGAGTTGTATACTCGAGCGCTGTACGTACCTTTGTGATCAAGAGGTTAAAAGGAGAAAGGCGTTATTTTTGTTCGCTCTGAAACTAAACCCTCTTCCAGTAGATATGTCCAGTTACTGCCGATGCAGAGAAGTGGATAAGTAAAGAAAGGACTGAAGATGAATGATGAACGCTATCTTAAAAGTCCTCTGAGTCAAGCACCTCAAGATAAAGAACGGGAATAAGAGGGAAGAACCCTCGAGAGAAGAGAACATCCAACGGCAAGGGACTCCTCAAGACTTGGCATTCCTCTCAGGCTGTCATCAAATGGAATGTGTTACGGGTGAACGAAACAATGCCAAGTAGTCAAGACGCAGCCGTTGTACCTCCCTTGTAGGTAAAGGCATGTCAAAGGGGGTTTACAGACACTAGTTTAGCAGATAAAGATAAAGGAGTAACATACTATGTTTAGGGAGGACGTTCCATTGACAACAACAGATGCGAGATATACGATACTGTAAAAACGAGTAGTCTGGGAGGATGAGGAGGAGGATGAGTCAGTGGATGATACGAGTTTACTGGTGCGTAGACCGTCTTAAGTTCATACAACTCTTAGCTCTCATGAATACACCCGTCTACAGAGTAATATCTTTAGAAGATGGTAGAGAGGAAAGGATTAGTACACGACATATATAGAAAGGAAGAAGATGGAGGTATGGAGGTGGCACTGCATCAAGATGTTTTGTACGTTTGGAACACAAGTAAACTGGATGCCACCTCTCCAAACGTGGATGCCCATTCCCCTTAAGTCCACGGACAGGGTGTCTATGTAAATATAAAATCAGCTTAAGAAAAGAGAAAAAGCGAATACACAGAAGAAAGCATATATATATCACGAAAGATACAAGTCCAATTATGTTACGAATCTAAGAGCTCCTGCTCCTTCAAGGCATTTAGGCTGTTCTTAAGCCAGCAGAGGGCGCAACGGACCTGCCCCCGTGACGAACAGAGTCGGGAGTTCTCTTGTCTTTGAGAAGCGGTGAAGGCTGAGGGCTCTGTGGCACTGACTGTAAAAAACAAAATAACCCTTGTCGGACCAGCGGTGCCAGGCTTGCATTAGTGATGGCGTGATATTTCGACAGTCTAAAGAGCGGCAGCTGAACTTGAGGAGTCGTGTGCAGCGTAGCACACCAAAGCTGTATTGTACGGGCTGCCTCTTGGGAGCAGGAGTCAATTCACGTGAAGAAAGTAATACGGGTGGGAAGTACAGAGCCCTGGGGAACACCAGGGCGAACGGCAAACTAAGGATCCATCTAACACATGCAATATCTAAAACGCCGAAAAGAACCAGGAAAAGAGGATGTAAAAGGAGTTAAAATGTAATTCATACACGATGACTGGGGTATGAAGAAGAGCGATTATCGAACGGGGATTTCAGACGGACAGGTAAACAACAATAAATCCGTCATAGATTTCTGGAGAGGATTTAGTAAAACCAAAACCATGGAGTTGATTTTTCAGTATCTCTCGAAAAGAAAAAGGATAAAACATCGAAAAAAAAAAGCTAAAATTACGTAAATATTCACTAAGAGACTAGCTGGGTATCGGATCGAAGCGACCATCAAGCCTGTACTGTAATCACACATTGATCCATCGATCTATTGTCTCCTTCACCTTACCCCGATGACCAGACCAGCTTTATGTTATCTATGTTTATCTGTTGCTGTCTGCATACGTTTATTTTCATACAGAACAGTGACTCTTGATGCATCTCCAGTCGAAAACAATACAGAAATCGTTGATGCGAAATACGAAAAGACTGAGTGTGAAAAAGCCATTAATTTCCTCGTGATTATTCAAGTATGGATTTCACAGCAGGAAGAAGAAGAGTCAGCAACAATTTTGCGTTGAATCTGACGAGCCAAAAAAAAAAAAAAAAATTCGAAAGCTTTGCAAATACCTCAATTCTTCTCTGTTCCTCCTCACGCTTCCGGACCTAAAAGTACCTGAAATTTGTTTAAAGTTCCTACACACGCCTGACCACATCTTCGGTTTCCACCGGCCGCTAAACAGTAGCGCCTGCACGTCCAAACTCCCAAAACTCTTTCGCACTCTTTGAAACGGTGGGAAAATTACGCTGACTCGCCGCTGTCTCCTGGCAAAGCCGGCCGCGCCGCTGCTGGGAACCAGCCTCAGAGCGACAATTAAAACTCGGGCCGTGACGCGGGAGAGAGAGAGAGAGAGAGAGAGAGAGAGAGAGAGAGAGAGAGGGACAGAGGCTTCCGAAGACACTGGAAAGGACACTCTTGGGTCTTGAGCAAACCTCGTCTTTTCTCTTCTTTTCAATCCCACGTCGATCTAATCTCTGGCATTCGATGCTAATTCGAGTTTGACTGGAACGTTCCCTTGGTATTCCATTTGCGGAACTTTGGCCATAATCTTTGCGTCGTTACCGTTAGCGTTCGCACGTGTCTCGGTAATGCGAGAACGAGCGTGAGTGAAAGGAGTCGAGCGAGACGTCTCGCGTAAAATACTCCAGGGGGGGGGACGAGATTTGGGGGTTTCCTTAAAAACCCAGACAAGATTCTTCTTTCCTTGTCCTTTCTAAGCACAAAGATCTTGCTCTCTCTTCAGTGAACCACTCCTTCTCTTTCAATCAGTCTCTAGTTCAGTGTCTTAAATCGCCTCTAGACATAGAGAAAACAATCTGGGATTCTTCAATGCCCATTCCTTCAGCATCTCCTCAAGAGAGCTCACTCCCATCCACGTCCTAAGACCAAGACACTAGACAGATACCCGGCAGTGGCATAGGCTCCCCTCTCGCCCAGACCCAGTCTCCAACCGACTGACGTCTGTCACCACACAGTCATCTCGTACCGACCAGTGCTCGTAAAGACTGATGCAAGAACAGGCCTATGGCTACTGTAAGAATGTCAGAAAACAATTAATGAACAAAGGGGAGAGGGTTTTACACTCCCGTTCGCCCCGTCTCTCAACCTTGTACATACCTACTATGTCTCTGCTATGTGTGTCACAAAGACCCTAACTTATACCAGGTACCCATATCATCGACCAGTCCCTAAGGGATGATGAACAGCTGGTTGGACTGTGGATCTACGGCTACCACGATCAGGATTCGAACCTATACGGGTTTGATCCCAGAGAAGCCCGTGCAAAATCTGCTTGCGTTTAACTTGCATTTGAATGATGGCATCAGTACATGGCGTATGTTTCATGAGACATTAACTGCGTGTGTGTTAGGGGCGTCAGGATAATTCGATCTGTGCTGCGTACGTGCGTCGCAGGCTGGTATTAGTGTGGTACGAGTATACAAAACATACTGGAGTACTTGTCTATGTAATACGCTGGTGTTAGTGCGGGGTTCAGCATGGGTCTATTAGCTTGCTGGTTTTTTTTTTTAAGTCTGCCTGTAACGTGCTGATGTAACTACAGCACGTCTGTATCATGCGGGCTTAATCAGTGGTTTTTTTAACTCGTTGGAATTAACAGTGGGTTTATTTTCCAGCCAATGCCCCACGACCGAAAGGAGCGGGAGGGACCAGCGTGAAGGAGAGGGGGAGGTTGTGGCTGTGAGTCACTCTCCGCCATCGCTGGAATGTGACGGGCGATTCATCGCGAGAGGGACGTATAATTAGGTTGAATTATGGTGTCAGGGATTAACGAACTCCGGCGGGGAGGTCCATCTCAGCCGCTGCATTGCGTGACGTCGGCTTCCTCCCTCTCCCCCCCTCAATGCGGATACTCTCTCTCTCTCTCTCTCTCTCTCTCTCTCTCTCTCTCCCTCATCCACAGCCTCAACCCCGTCGTCCTGAAATCCTTACGAATGTCCTTCCTTACTGGCGGTGGGATTTAGCCCGAGGCTTGTGGCGACGTTGGATAATAGGGCTCTTCTTCCCCTCCCTCTCAACTGTTTTCCGCACCTCCTCCTCTCCGTAATTCCGTCCATTCCATAAATCCCAAATATCATACAGTGGAATGTAAAGTAATGCAAACATCAACAGACCTTAGGGTCCTTTCGCAGTACCGTATTAGATAAACTGATGGTATTCTATCCTATGTGCTTCACCTGTGGTCCTCTTCTCTCCTTTGAGAGTGCGGTGAAACTTCTGTCGTATCGCTCGACATCTCCAAAGCAGAAAGATAAAATATTTGGTTTCTAAATTGCTTTCTTTTGTTTTTGTCTTTTTCCTGCTTCTTGCTGTTGCCTTATTTATATAGCCTCCTCTCTGGCTGTTCCACTGCGGCAGTCGTTGATGGAGCGACTTCACCTCTCTTATTCTATATACTGTTCCTCGGGATTCTGTTCTACGTCTACCCTTCGTAAAAGATCTTTTTCTCTTCTACTTCACGCTATTCGCTATTAAGCTGATGACTCCACACTTTTTCTACACACTTTAACTCACCATCTCCTCTTTCTCCCTTCTTCCATTCCTTCTCTTTCTCGTACTGAACATATTCCCTCCCTCAAATAGGAACCAACAAAACATCTCAGAATGGCGACGCTGAAAACCCAGTCGAAATCAGTGGTGATACAACGCAATATCTTACCATATCCCTAAGAGTCACTCGCTTCCATCTTCTCATTTACAAGAGGCCACAATTCACCCGTGTGCTAACATAAATATGTTGGGTATAACCATATCCTCCTCTCTATATATAACCTGGAAGCCCTTCGTAATCAACATAAAGTTTGGTGTAATAAAAGCTGGGAGTGTTGCATTATGTCCCGAAATAATTTTTCTTGTGAACAGCTATTTCATATCCACAGAGGAGTTTTATTCGCCCCGGTACGGAGTACTGCTCATATATATCTGGGGTGGCTTTTCCTCCACCGCTCTATTAACTCTTAACTCAAATCAAAAGCCTTCCGTCTCGGTACTTCTCCTGGTATTACCCGTCTTCAACCACCCTTCTCTGCAAGCTTCGTTGCTCTCTCTCTTTCTCTCTCTCCGTTCATCTCTTTTCATATACTGGAGGCTCCAGTCACAAACCAAAGACCACATCGAGGCCGGTAGCTTAAATGATATCTGAAGAGGGTTAAGGCGAGGAGAAAAATTAAGAAAAGAGGAGATGCATCTTAAGACTTTCGAAAAGGAAACAGAAAACCAGCACTTGAAAGGGAAACAGGTCATAGCTGTTGGAGGTTTGTGTGATATATATATATATTCATTCAAACAATCCTTCATCCTGTCTATTGCCTTTTACGTCTCACTATCGTTCGCAGTTTCTACTCTCGCTTTCTGGTAAAGGCCACACATCATAGGAGATATGTACTGTTCCTCTTTTACCAGAAAATCACTGGTAAAGACCCCGAGTAGGGCTGCTGAAGGGAAGTCCGGTCGCTCTGCTTGATAACGGGCCGACCTTGAGCAGCACCAGAGAGAGAGAGAGAGAAACACGTCCATTCTCGACTCAGGTCAGGGAGCACCTGACTGTGGATGATGTGGGTGATAAAGGGAGACTCGAAGAATGAGTAGTCGGTTGGATGAGTCACTGGATGCGACATAATGTTTGGAGAAACATTTTTTTTTTATTTATATATATATTCGCTTTTTCCCGCGTTAGCGAGGTAGCGTTAAGAACAGAGGTCAGCATTAGAGGAAAAAATCCTCACTTGGCCCCCTTCTCTGTTCCTTCTTTTGGAGGAACATATCCCTTCGTTTTCTTTATCCAAATTCTCCGTTTTCGTTATCCTGCCCTACCCTCCACCTTTTTCTTTCGTCCCTCCTCTCTCTCAGTCCTCCTCCTGTTGAAAACAAATTCGCTTCTTCCTGGCGTCCCTCACCCTCTCCTTGTGAGACCCTCTCACGAGGCAGTCCAGCCATCACCACGCTCGACCCCTACGTCATCAGAGACGAGCGGCAAGGCAACTGCCACCAGCCCCCCCCCCCAGAGTTTTCTTCGTAACTCAGCACTTTAGATATTGTTGTCAGCGTCTTCCTCAGCAAGTTCTAATTATAGCCCCAGGTTCTGAAGTTACGAGACGGCGAGCGTTGTCTTTTAGTACTGGATAATTAGAGTTTTTAAAAGGAATATCAGTAAAAAAAAGAAATAAAATCGTAAGACTAATATACTAAGAAAGAGATGAAATAAAAGGATCGTATATATTTTTTTTCCTTTCCCACCAGCCACAAATAGCTAACTGGGAAGGCGTCTGCACGTAAGATCTCGGGGAGTTCATTAACGAGACCCGTCAAAGTTAGGTAATTACGTCCTGTTGTAGCTGCTGGTGGTGGTGGTGGTGATAATGGTGGGGGTGGTGGTGGTGGTGGTGAGCTGCTGGTGGAGATGGGTGTATCTGGTGGCGGTGAGAAAAGCCGCCGTTCTGAAACGTGTGGCTGTTGGCGACGCCTCCGGCCTCCGGCACACAGCCTCTCTCTCTCTCTCTCTCTCTCTCTCTCTCTCTCTCTCTCTCCATCATTATCCTCCAACACCTAATGAAGTGCGCAAGATATTCATCACCAGCGAATCCCTGAGATCAATATATTGGCCGGGATGAGTCGATGCCGTGACCCGGCAGGATGCAAGGAATGACGGAAGACCTGCCTGCCTGCTGGTGTTCTCTGGCCTGCCTGCTGGTGTGCTCTGGGAAGACAAACTACTCTTCCTGCTTGCTTTGAAAGCGTTTATCGGCTTCTCTCAAGTCTCCATCTTTGGAGATAATACGCAGGCCTTGCGGTGTGAGAAGGGCATCTATCATTGTTTTCTTCGGTGCTGGATAATAGGATCCTGATGCGTTCCAGACCTGTCTTCCATCGCCTGTTTGGTGATCACAAGACGAGGATCAGTAATGCAGTTACATCCCCATTTCATCCAGTCCTTCTCAGGTTTGTGTATGGCTTAACGGAACGCCAGTAAGTGTGGGGCAGGGCTTCCTTCCACAGAAGCTTCAGCAGCCCCAAGGATGAGCCGCTTCCAGTAGCAGCGAAGTGTGGATTCCTTTTGAGGTTGTGGCAACTGAGCATCGAGTTCTCGGTGTCTTTACTGTGGCGGTTGCTTCGTGGATATGAATTAGGGCCCTTGGGGAAAGCGTCTCGTTTGTATCATTGTCAGATTTGTGCCTGATGCATTTCGGTTGTCATTATCACCAAGTTTCCAGTTACAGCGTTTGTTGGCGTGCGTTTGTGTCACTCTCGGCCTGAGTCGCGAGAGTCGGAAGAACACGAGACACGTCTGGCTGGGAGAGGAGGTCGTAATACCAGTCTCCTATCCAGAGTTCTGGACACTGTTCATAAACTCACTGCCTCAGGCGATTCCGGAACACTCCTTTTGTGTCAGTCTAATAGCATCATTTGCTCATTCCAGTAGTGCATGGAATGAGTTAAAGAAAAAGGAATTCAGACGGATGCAGACCACTGGGGTCTCTTTCGACTTGGACGAGGAAAAAAAAAAAGCTTTACTCCCCTCCTCTGCTTGGCACTTTGATACTTGCTCCCTTCACCCGTCCCTCCCCTCGCGTGGTACTCTACCTCCTCTTGTCTCCCCAGGACGCGTCCCATAGGCGTCACATTAGTCTAATGTCCTGGAAATTTTTTCTCCCCTCCTCCTCCTCCTCTTCCTCACTCCATCTCCTCCTCACTCCATCACTCCCTGTTATCACTTCCCCCCCTGCCCCCTTCCCCGAC
>JAYMFT010371022.1:8819-21632 GCA_038088735.1 Panulirus argus
GGGGGGGGGGAACGGACGGACTTAAACAAAGGAAGGAGACCAATGACAGAGAACATCCAACTCGCAATAAAAATCAAAGACATAGATAGTTTCCTCAACTCAAACCAGCTGGAGCTGGCGCCAGTCCGTAAACTCTAAAGTTCTCGACAATCTACAAATGAACATTACGGCACGTGCCGCCCAGCAAGCAGACACACAAACAGACACACACACACACGCGCACACACACCCACGGCCAGATACCACCACCATGGCAATATCATTTCACAGTGGAAGGTCCTGACCTTTGCGTTCGCAGGCAGACGAACCCCAGAGAGCCGGCGGGAAATCAAAGTATAACAAAATCTCTTTTATTCCAACACGTACACGGCAAGGAACTGCAGCAAAAGGGTAGCACATGCACAGTGAGAGAGTGTATCTATGCTCCTAGAATGGTCTCAAGACAGTTGAAGATTTAACATTTCCAGTACGTTCACTTTTTTTTTTTTTTTTATAACGATGCAGCTCTCTCGTCTCCGTTCTCAAGAGTGTACGTAATTCTAAAGCTTCTGTTTCGTCTTAATAAATCGTATTTCTTTTTTTTTTTTATCATAAGCATGGGAACCTGTGCACGTTTCTTATTCTTCAGTAAACTTTGACAGCCTTATATAAAGATGTTAGCGGGCGCAAGAGGACGAGCGCTCTGCGAGCAGATCGTGAATTATTACATAATGTATATACAAGGGAAGCCAGATGTAACTAGTTGGTACCACCACTGTAATCCCTGTACCCCCATCGCCTCTCTCTCATGGGGGAATATAATTTCTGACACTTGAGCTGGCGTCTGTGGGCTCCGACAGTCTTCGGATTTTGACACCGTTATCTTTGTTGTGTCCCGCATAAAGGTGAAGTTGTCTACGAGAAGTGAGGTCGTCCGACTGACATCATCACTCCTACATCTGCGAAGTCTGTCTCGTGTCCTAGTCCCAAGGGGTCTGACATTACCTACAAGAACTACTTGTCTTATATAATACCAGCGCCCTTATATCGATTACACGGGGGCCGTCCTCTAAACCCCGCCCGCAACACGCTCTGCGACCAACATTTGTCTGATGAAGACCTAATGGATCAAGCTGTTTGGCGTTTCCCCTAAAGCCGATGGACTATCGTGGACAGGGCAGCTGTGTCAAGAAGGAAGGTAGGCAATGCGAGACACACAGACACACAGACACACACACACACACACTGTCTGTGCCAAATTACCTGCCCCGCTCCACGCTATATTTGGAGGGAGTTCATACCCCCTCCCAAACGGATAAGGGAGTTCACACCCTCCTCCTGCCGGATAGTGGAATTCATACCCCACCCCGTTCTTGCCGGATAAGAGAGTTCATGTCCCCCTACTTCAGGTTGAGTTCATACCACCCTCCTACCGGACAAAGGAGTTCATTCACCCTTCCTGCAAGATAAAGGAGTTCAAACACTTCCCTCCCACCGGATAAGGGAATTCATACCCTCCTCCGGCAAGATAAGAGACATCATATCCCCTTCCTTCAGACATCCCTTCCTTCACGTATCCTGCCGGATACTGGAGTTCATGGAGTTCATAGCCACAGTTCCTCCTCTCTTGCCGAATAAGCGAATGCCTACCTCTCATCCTGTTGTATAAGGACCTCTATGTTAAGGACCTCAAACGGTTCTAAACAACGCCAGTGACTTCTAATAGTATTCTGATATGTCAGAGACTCTACTTTTTGAAGTGTATCTAAGACTTCTTATGATGCACGTATTCTAAGCCGTCACAGAGTCCACTTTCAAGGGGCAATCTATGTTGTCAAAGATTCTACATTTAACTGTGCAACGAGGCGAAAAAAAGACCTAATACTCTTACACCCAATCATCAATTCGTCTCTCTTTACCTATCTATCATCAAGCCATACATAGCACAACCACATAAATTTCATTCCTCCTTTCATACAACTTTTACAGACATTAATATAACAAGAGGCCAAAGTCTCTTCTATGACCTGACCTCCTCAAACGCTGTAGCACCTTCCTGCCCTATGCTGAAGGAGATGTCCTACTGTGACCTCACTACTCTGAGTAGGGAGGTCCTGCTGTCGCACTTCCCAGTCCTGAACAGGAGAGGTCCTACTGTCGCACTTACTTGCCCTAAGCAGGGGAGATCCTACTGTCGCATCTCTCTCTCCTTAGCAGGGGGGATTCTAATGTCGCACCTCCCTGGGGATCCTTCCGTCGCACCTCCCTGCCCTGAGCAGAGAGGGTCCTACTATTAGACCTTCCTGAAGGACCTGAGGACGACTCTTAATCATAACTCATCTGTGATCCAATACACTGCTAAATCCCGACCTGAAACCTCCGAGATAACAAGAGCTTCTGGCTGAAAATTTCAGGTCAGCGCACGCTGTAAAGAGTAGGGTACGAAACGTGAAAAAGCTTGATGCATGCATAAACAATAACATGGGACAATACGCCGCCACCCACTGGTGGGGAAACATACCAGCTGAGTTGTGTCCTTAAATTACACTACTTGGAATTCTGTGACTAACTTTCCAGGGCTTTTCTCCTGAAATAATTACAAAATGGAGTTCACTAAACGGTTTGTGGGTAATGAGAAGGAGTGGGTATATGGGGAGATAGACGGCAGCAAACCGAGAGGTGAGGTTTAAATATATATATAAACTGCGTTGCCTTTGCCCAGAGTCTGACCTGATTAGCTTGCTGAGGAGCAATCAGTTACGCCACTGGGAAGAGTGTACCAATGTGACCAAGACCCGTGATAGGTGGTGGAAAAAGGGCGGTACACCAACCACGGGTGTTCATGACCTGTGAGAGAACGGTGACACACACACACACACCTTGTGTGTGTGTGTGTGTCTGTGTGTGTGTGACTAAGCAGGCAGCAGGTGGCGGCCTCTGGCCCCATCGCTCACCCCTCCTCCGCCACACACATATCTTTTTATGCATCAAAATTCCTCCACCCCACCTGACAAACACAGTGCGTCTTCACACACACACACACAAACACACACACACACACACACACACTTGTCTCACACGTCACACCTTCGTACCCCCCCCCTCTCTCTCTCTCTCTCTCTCTCTCACTCCGCAAAGCCTCACATCGTTCCCCCCTCCCCCCGTCTCTCTCTCTCTCCTGGCTGGTACCACACAGTATGCCTCGTCTCCCCCCACATCCTCTCCTGCACCGCCAGACACTCCTTTCTTTGCTGTTTACACGACCGTAAAGGGTGTAAGGTCGTCGGGCATGATGGGACCCCTGTCAATGTACTGGTCCTGTACAAGGCGGTATGTAGGTAGGTAGGTAAGTATGTAAGTTGGTAGGTGGGCAGGTAGGTGAGTAGGTAAGTATCTAGGTAGGTAGGTAGGTAGGTAGGTAGGTAGGTAGGTAGGAAAGTAGGTAGGTAGGTAGGTAGGTAGGTAGGTAGGTAGGTAGGTAGGTAGGAAGGCAGGTAGGTAAGTAAGTAAGTAGGGAAAGTAGGTAGGTAAGCAGGATGGTATGTAGGTAAGTAAGAAGGTAGGTAGGTAAGTAAGTAAGAAGGCATGTAGGTAAGTAGGTAGGAAGGTACGTAAGTATGTAAGTACGTAGGTAGGTACGACGCAGCATTAAAGAGCCAGTATACGACCAATGGGCAGGTAGAACGGGCCGGTATATATGGCAGGATACCGGAGCACCGTCCATGGATGAACTACTAGTGGTGGTCGGGGTGGCGGCAGCGGCGGTGGTCGAGAGAGAGAGAGAGAGATGTGGGAGGAGGAGGAGGAGGAGGAGGAGGAGGAGGAGGAGGAGGAGGACGCCGCCGCCCTGGGAAAACACAAGACATGAAAGAACGGATGTACACAAGAGCCCGTGATCGATACCCGATACGGTGCCGATACCGGCAACCCGCTCTCGTACACCACACACACACACACACACACCTGCTCCCTCCTTCAACACACCTGCAAACACACACGTGTCTACACGGCATAATGTCAATACGTCTGGCTCTAGCACGACCATCTCTCTCCCTCTCTCTCTCTCCCCGCGCTGTAGTAGTGAGCAGGGAGCATCTGTTCCCCTCGCTCATACCTAATTCACTTGCTCACTCTTTCTTCCTTCCTCTCTTCATCTCAAACTCACTTTCCGACTTCTTCATTCTCTCTAATTACATTTTCCCACTTTCTCAATCTTCTCCCTCTCTTTCTCTAATTACATTTTCCCACTTTCTCAATCCTTTCTCCCTCTCTCTCTCTCATTTTCTCGCTCTCTTTTGCCCTCTCCCTCCCTATCTTGCAATATCTCTCATCCTCACCCAAGTTTATTTCTCTGTTACAGTCTGATCGGTGGACACACACACACACACACAACACACGCTAACTGCCGGACCGTCTACCGGTCACGTAACAATACGAAACCGGACCCGGAAAGTAAGATATCAAGTCTCCGGGGAAGACCTAAAAATAAACAAGGCGCTGTCTTACTGGCTACAGGTCACGGCGGGTCGTCTTCCTGTGAATATAGGTCAACCAGCAGCTGGTTTGTTTGTGTGTGTGTGTGTGTGTGTGTGTGTGTGTGTGTGTGTGTGTGTGTGGAGACAGACAGCCGCTAAGCCGAGTTAAGAAAACGGAAGGGGAAAAAAAAAAACACGCTGTCTTTAAAGGTGATCTACAAAGTCTTATGTGCGAGCCTCTGAAGTACGTGATGAGCAAGAGTCTTATGACCTATCAAGCATGATTAATTCCAAGTATAATCAATACCAGGAGGTGATCGTAAGCGGGAGTCCTATGGGCGTCAAGCGTGACGAATCTCCGCCAGCGTAACAGCAACTGGAGATTTGCAAGCGGAGGGATCACGGGCGTCACTGAGGCTTTGACAAAATCTCCAGCACTGAAGCAGCCGACGAGACTCTCTGCAAGCTCGAGTCTTATTAAGAGCAACGGGCACGATGGTTTTCCCCCAACCGTAATTCTGACAACTCCTGCCACTGACGTTGCGACGTGTCACTAGCTCTCTGAATTGAAGGGCTTAAAAACGACGTAGCTCACAGTGCGACTTCCTGACGATGTAACACGGTCGCCTTGAGCACGTACCTGAGTCCGTCAGTCAGCATCACTTTATATCCTGATATATATATATATATATATATATATATATATATATATACAATTATGGTCACACTGTATGCACACTGTATACCCAGTGTGTTATATTTTCATCGCCTGTTACAAAGTCTGCACTTGTATGCAAGGGCGAACCCTGATACGCTCTGTGTACATGTCTTGCGCTGCCTTGCTTTGTCTCAGTCACGTTGTCATCAATGCTCTCCTGACAAGACGAGGACTCTCTGGTTTCCCCCGGGGCTCACCTGTCGCCCTCCTGTGTTGATGTAGTGTGCCCACTGCACTGCACAGCTCTATGCGCTTGCCTCCGCCTACCTAGCTCCTAGGTCAGATACCCTTCACCCATGCTGTGGCTGGAATGCTCTGCGTGTGTGTGTTATCGCACGGGTTAAGGTTCTAAAATCAAAACAGAAATGGAGAGATAAAGTTCCTCTCGAAAAGATAAAACACTCAGGCTTTATATGACACCCTCAAGATATGGAGGTAAATCAGTCTCCTTGTATGGCTCCCTCTTGATATGGAGGCAAATCAGTCTCCCTGCATGACTCCCTCTCGATACGGAGGTAAATCACTGTCTCTCTATATGACTCCCTCAAGATATGGAGGTAAATCACCGTCTCACTGTATGACTCCCTCTCGATATGGAGGGAAATTACTCTCCTTGTATGACTCCCTCACGATACGGAGGGATAAACCCTTGATGTCTCCACTCCTCCTCTTCCACATCTCCCCGACCTTCATCTGTTCTCTTCCTTCTTCCAATCTTTCTCTCGTATCCTGACCTCTTCACTACCTACTAAATCTTCCAGTCGTCCTACTCTCCTTTCTCCCCTCCGTTCCCTCTCTCTCTCTCTCTCTCTTCGTCTGCTGTCTCTCCTGTTTTCCTTCTCCCACTCCAACGGCTCATTGCATTTTCCCCTCTTTATTCATCTTCGTCTCCCCGCACGTTATGACATATTCTACGCGCTTCCACCTCTCTCTCTCTCTCTCTCTCTTCGTCCTCACGATCTCCTCTTTGCTTTCCTCCTCCCCAAGTCCTTCATCTTCTCTGTTTCCTTCTCTTCATTCCTCTCAGAATCTCCTCTCTCTACCACCTGTTACTTACTTTATTACATGGTGCTTTTGCTCCCATCTCTCTCTCTCTCTCTCGTGAACACCCCTTCCAACCCTACCACTTGACTGGCATTACGACCCAACAAACTCATTCACTCTTGTCTCATGCTCCAGATTTTCCCTCATATGTCAAGGGTGAGAGAGAGAGAGAGAGAGAGAGAGAGAGAGAGAGAGAGAGATACACAGGGGGTGGAGGGAGACACCACTATCACTATCACGACACAAGATCGGTCCCCGTGCGGCCCTCCACATGACTATCGCTCCTCCAGCCCGTAATCAGAGTACAGGGTTCGTCTACACTACACACACACACGGGTCTTAGCTCGGTGTCGCTCCTCCTGAGTTACACGAGTATTTAACCCAAAATTTAAATATAATATAATATAATATAATATAATATAATATATATATATATATATATATATATATCAAGCAGCATGTAAGGTATTTCATAACATATTTAATCATCGGTACGATTAAGCCAGCAGGATAATACAGATAAGATCAGATTAGAGAGAGAAAGAGACCTTACCTGCGTCTTGGGATAGCTAGATGCATCCAAGGTGGGTAACTTGCATGAGCCAGCCGACCTTATGACCCCCGCTGACCAGATCTTTTTCCTTTTTTTTTTCTCTCTCTCTCTCAAACAGGAACTGCAGTCTTCACCGTCACTAGGAGCCAAGGAAATTCCACCACCTCCACACTCTATATAAAAATTCTTAAATTCTTCCGTAACAAACTTTTCTTCTCCTTTTGTTGATACTGTATAGATGATCAACCGCTAATCGTATATGGAAGGGTAACGCAAGTAGTATTTCTTGACACGTTTTCTCGACGTCACGTGCACAGTGTGTCTCCCGCCCTTTGAGCAGTCTCGATGGCCCTTCTACAACACTGTTATCAGCCAGAGACCTCAGCAAAGTCTCGCTCGATGCCGTATCCTTCGCCAGGCTCTTATACAGTCTTCTGTCTCGCCCAAGTCCCCCCCACAGCAGAATATTCTATTGAAATGGGTTGGTTTACACAGCCTTTCGCTTGTGCGTTACTGGTGTTGGGTGTATGTATGTGTATCTCGGCAGGAGGAATGCGTAATCCGTGAGAGGTATAAAGATTTCCCTCGATGTCTAGATTATCCACTTGTGATGGGTATAGTCGGGAGTCACTGCTTACAAAACCCACAACCGCTGCCAACTAGGTCTCGCCAAGACTTGGAAATGACGCCCGTCAGCGTATGAAAGCACCACGGACTCGATCACACCTCAACACTCTATTAACTCTTATCATCCAAGACGACGCGTAATCACTTCACGAATATATAAAGACATAAATCGGATTCCTGGATAGGCGAATTTATGGTGGTCTTTAAGCACGCGAAGAGGTGGGGGAGAGGAGGAGGAGCACGTCAGACAGAGAGCAAGAGCTTCTGCCTCTACCGTCCTCAGCGCACTCGGTTAACACACAACCAATGCAGCGGTGACACACACACCCGCGCACGTCCGTCCCCAAACACGCCTCACGTTGGTATGAGCGCCCGACTCGCATACTCACACGCTCACGTTTTCTTCTTCCCTGCTCTCCTCCAACGCCACCAACGTTAACATCACCAAAAATGTTGACTAGGCTATTTTCCTTTTTCTTTCTTCTATTTCAATAGGGTGGTTAGAGGAGTGGAAGAAGAAGAGGTGGGACAGAGGAAGGGATTCTCTGAATTGGAAGGGACGACTGAAGTGTGTACAGGTGTGTGTGGTGTCAGTTTTTTAAATGCGTGTGAGTGATCTTCGGGGAGCGTTTTTTTTTATGATATTTATACACACACCGCAGACTCGGGTTGTGTATGTACTTAAGGAGACTCACTAAGCTAAGCTAAACACTGTTCACTCTGCACGTCGATGAATGACTGGAGCCTCTCTCAAAACTGCTGTGAGTCTTCGCGGGAACCAAGGGTGTTTAATAATCGTACTGTTGTCGAAACCTTGCATTTATCTTTTCTTTTTAAGTATTACCTAAAATACCTTACCTTTACCACACTAAGCCCCATAAGGTGGGAGCTTCTCCCAAGATCGTGAAATGAGGTTTCGTTACGGGGGTGTTAAATCGTGGTTACTTAAGGTCAGGTTAGGTTACGTTAGGTGGTTAACTCTCGGTTATTCTAGGGATACGTTAGGTTAGACAAAGGTACAAAGCTTGCATAAGGTTAAGGATGTAAAACTGACCTCCAAAAAAATCACGAGGAATACTGTGTTCCCCCCAAACCTAACTCGCGGTACCGAAAAAAGAAAAACAGTAATTTGTTGAAGTAGTACAGTCAGCCGTGTAAAACGCTTTCCCCGGCACCACCACCAACCGTCACAACAGCTTCCCCAATGACGAACCGACGCATCTCTCCACAATCATCGCATCGCATCTTTCCCCCGAGGGTGGAGGGGTGGGGGTGGATTTGAACTTTCCTGAAGGGGATGGAGGCAACGACTGAGGGGGGACCCATACACCCCACCCTTTTCCAAAATCCGGCTTTGGATTTTAAGCAACATCCGCAAATATATTACATATTTTTTTTCTTTCAAAGGGGGTCGACACTGTAGCTAACCACCTCCCATTCGGATGTAACTCATACACGTTATGAAGAGCCAATCAGAAGGATAAAGCGGAAATGCAACGCCTAATGCAATTTCAAAGCCAATGAAAGAAAAAAGAAAACATATAAGGATATATCCCAAATATTTCGACTAGTAGCAGGAAGGGGGGGACTGAATATATATATATATTTTTTTTGGTGGGGCTTGAATATCTCCTAAGAGGGGTTGGGGAGTCATGCCCCCTCCCCCCCCCCCCTCCCTAAATCCGCTTATGTCGCTCCCAACAATGTACAACACTGCCTCACCCTTTCCACGCCATGGCCCGAAGCAACATACGATAGGGGTTTTCTGCATAAGTAGGATTTGTTATTCTTATACTTTGGTTGAGCAAAAGTATTCATCACATCTTTTTTTTTTCTTTTTCCCAACACAGGTCGCTGTTGCTGTCATTTACATAGTCTCTAGACCGTCAAAAAATGAAGATGACGACTGGTCGTACAACCTAGTCTCATAAACTGGTCGTATAACCTAGCTCTACGCAACTAGTCCTAGACGACTGGTCGTATTCTCTATTGTAACGCGACTGGTCGCATAAATTCTTTGCAAGACGATTGGTCGTAGAACCAAAGCAAACGACTGATCGTAGAGCCAGTCGACTAGTCGTCCAGCATATTCACAGCCGACTGGTCGTACAAATTAGTACCAAATGACTGCTTGGGTACACTTGTGTACGACGAAATGGCCACAATAACGTTTTATCTAACATTTCAGCAATGTCCTTCAAGAAAAATATCTTTTAATTTTCACTGCAAGTTGAGTGCAATTCTAAAGATTTCCTTCGCGAGAGAAACTCATTTCGCCGACAAATTCGTATTCTTTCTTTCTCTTTTTACATTTCGATCCCGACGACTCAGTGTAAAAACATATGAGAAATCACCCCTCCCCCCCTAACGATAGATGTCAGGTGGGCGTTTAGGTGACAAACAAATGACTCTCGCCCTCCTGGGTAACAGCTGGGGCGGCCGCCATGGCAATCGCTTTGTTCAACTTTTATTGCCAGAGAAACAGCGCGCCTGTCGTTCGCTCCCAATAATCGGCACATATCTGGAAATTAGTCAAAATAATTGGAATTTTACATACGCGTCAGGCTACCTATTCAAACCCGCATCCCTTTTCGGGGAAAAAAAAAAAGCTTTGTTGTTTGAGAGGCTCGACATACCGTAAACAAACTTTTGATCGTCCAAATCGGCTATTTCCGTACATGCGAAATTCGCACCTATTTCATTTCTCCCTCTTTGTGTGTGTGTCGGTGCGAAATGGTGAGGCGAGGTTTCGCGTCCCACATACTATGTATCACACGGTATTGTCTGACACTACAACTCCTGTGGACAGAACTACAGAGGCAGAAGGATTCAATATTGAACCCATCTTATTCTAGTTTTCTGCGGATGGGAGGGTATTATATAATCATATACTATCAAGTTTAAACTATATCTATATATGTAGAGGACTTTATTTGCTAACAATACTATTAAAAGGTAGGGAAAACAAAATAATTCAAACACGTTGCCAAACATAACAAATAGCAAAGGCGTCAGATCTCAGAGGTATACCAATTACATCGAGATATATCAGTTGCCACATCTTGCAACTCTGCACGAGTTTCCAAATTTTCAGGAGATATTTCACGGAATCAGGATCCTTCATACTAAAGGTTTAGTTTTTTATCCTTCCTACACGCTACGGGATAGTTCTTCCCGTAAAAATTCAAAAAATCACGTTTAAAATATACATAAAATTTGCATATTAATGATCATTTAGCTATGGAAAGCTACATACGACAGCTGACTGGGACCACGTAAGTTCCCACACTACATCTTTTCATAAACCATCAGAATCAGTGCGTAAGAAGAGTATTAAGCGCTATTGAGATGAGTGTGTGGGAGGCTGAAGTGTGTGTCTGCAAGTGCGTAGGTGTGTGTGTGTGTGTGTGTGTGTGTGTGTGGGAGTGTAAGCTTTTAGTCCGTCTCGGTGATTCAAATGATTCTGTAAAACATATAAACTCCTGTGACGGGATAAAAGCTCTAAAAAACTTTTCATTTGTACGTAGCCGTGAGGGACTCATCATAATGTTTCAATGGAAGATACTGAAAATCTTTATTCATTAACCTGCATATATTAATAATAATAATAATAATAATAATAATAATACCTCTAATGCTACCCCTACTACTATAATTCCTTGCTGGAATAAGCGAGTAGGCAAAATGCGTAAAACCGAATCCAATGAAGAGCAGAGATGCTTATCTTTATGCTGTAGCATAAAACGTCAGGGGGTTTAGTCTGCTTTTTAATATGCTATCGTCAAATGAGGACCATCATGGAAGGACCACTGAACTAAAAAAAAGAAAAAAAAAAATAGCGTCCCCCACTGCGTTACATGACCAGCCAGATTGCACATCATACAATAAATATATACCAACGACAGCGCCAAACAGCCTAGGAAGATCAGACCCTCAAAACAAAATGCACAAAAAGGTCCCGGGACCGGGTCTAAATGATTTAAGCGTATCGGAGGTTACAATGTACGACAAATGCTAACAAGCATGCGGGTAGAATTGAATGATTTATTAGGCAGTCTGAATGGCAAGTGAATTGTTTACAAACACTGAATAACAATGACTGGATTCTGTAACAAGCCTTTTAACAAATGTTAAGGTGAGTCTATACGGAAGTATATGGAAAGGCTTGGGGTGATACGAGATCCATATGTATCCATCACATATACAAATGGATCAACTGGAGAGAGAGAGAGAGAGAGAGAGAGAGAGAGAGAGAGAGAGAGAGAGAGAGAACGTGGGTGGCAGAAGCTGTGGTTCAGAGGTGACACGAGAAAGGTCACCCACCCCCGCGGCACCTGCGGCAAATAATAAAACAATACGGCACCACACACACACACACACACGCAAAACTCTACAGATTACGACACACATCCCTTGGATGTGGCAACGCTCTCGTGTGCCTGATTACATCTCATGTTACGAAAAATGTAAAGCTATTGTGTTAAAGAGTAAATAACAGGTACTGCAAGATTTATTATTATTTGACTTTATTTGACGTACTTTACCTCCTTATGTAAGGATACTAATTTCCTTCACAACCAAAAAAATAAATGCATAATCTTCAATAAATTAACTTCTTCAAGCACTGTGGACAAAGCCAAGTCTTCAGTAAAATATATTATGAGATCTCAAACATTAACGAACATATATGAGTGGATTATTCTTTTCTAAGTATTTTAACGCATGCTGTGTAATAAACATTCTCCTACTTTACAAAGGTCCATTACACGGCGCCCCGAGAACGGGCTGTCATTAATAGCAGCCCCCGTGTCAAATTTACTGTTGCCGATTCATTCATCATACACACACACTGACATACATATTCAGGGGCCATATACATGATAGCATACGTGCTCTTTATATGTCTTTAACACCTGAAGGAGATGTTACAGATATTTCGGTTGGTGGTTACAACTTGATGTTGACAGCATTATAATGGCTCTGGGAGGTAGATAAGCCTAAAGCCCATATAGCCCGTCAACCTACCAGACGCGCAACGTTTAACTGTAAAACTTAAAATATCTGGACTTATGGTGGGCAATGATTTAATAACTTACGAGAGAATTTATAGCCATTTAATCCAACAACATACACACGGTAAGTGCACGACTTCAAAAAATTACGAAATACTTGAGAAACACATTATCTCCCTAACTCCAGCTAATGGAACTGTCTTCAATATAACTCCAGCAGGTGTGAGGAGCTTAAGTTTTCACTCAAAAACCCAAAAGCTACCTTGGCCTTACTAATATAGCTTTTCATACCAAGTCACCATGTTTATGAACACTTTATTATGTTCGCAACACACACACACACACACACACACACACATACATATATATATATATATATATATATATATATATATATATATATAT
>JAYMFT010371033.1:0-21631 GCA_038088735.1 Panulirus argus
CAGGTGTTCATCCTCCCCTGGGGGGGGGGGGGTCTGGTCGATAAATGGATACCTGGCTTTGGCTGATGTGTATGTGTATGCGTGTGTGTGTGTGTGTGTGTGTGTGTGTACAGAAGTAAGGACTAATTATATATAAGGCTAAGATACGGGGCAACACAAGTGTAAAACTCTCTCCCTGTAACACACATGACAAATAGAAATCACACACACACACACGTAAAAAGAATTTATAAAGAAAAAACAACTTAACAGGGACCTTCATCACTCATAAAACACCATTACTAAAAAAAAGAGTTATTTCTGTATGGACTCGACCAAAAAAAAAATATATATTTTAACATACATACGTGAAAATATATAGCTTCAACTTAATATGTAGAAAACATTGTCATTCAGTCATATCATCAAGAAATTATACCAAAATTAAAAACATAAATAAGGACACGAGTTTAAGTGACACAGAGAAACAACTCCATCCAATTAGCTAGCGTTCGGGGCCTCGAAGTCTCGTTTGAGTGATTCACCGATCGCTTCGAACGAGTCCCAAATTTCAACAAAAAAAAAAAAAAGAAATCGCTTACCCCGTCAAGGTCAGCCAATGCTCTCACAATGACTTGTTTATCCGATTAGAGAGCACTAGAGGCTCCGATCTCCCTTTAGCTACCTCTTGTGACGAATGTTTTTTTTAAGTATATGGATGCGAATAATTGAATGTTCACATTTGTCTGAATGTCTGCACGTCAAATGGAATGTTTATGTGATTATCAGCCATTGTTCTTCGACTCACTAGTATGCAGTCACTTTTCAGACAGTAGCACTGAGGTACTACTGTCTAAAACAGTCTAAAACAGTATTTAAACAAACACGGACGCACTAAGTACATCAATTCGTGCCATATCTCT
The DNA here is from genome assembly GCA_038088735.1 of Panulirus argus. Classification (NCBI taxonomy): domain Eukaryota; kingdom Metazoa; phylum Arthropoda; class Malacostraca; order Decapoda; family Palinuridae; genus Panulirus; species Panulirus argus. The sequence goes on from JAYMFT010371033.1 coordinate 903, forward strand.
GAGAGAACTAAGGCAATTGTTGAACTTGGAGAGATGAAGTATAACAAGGAAGTGTAACTAGCGCCGATTACCTGTAATATTTAAATGATGTCAAAAGTTGACGCTACTAGCGCCGCCTCGTGGTCAAGCTCATAACTCGTAAAGGAGAATGTATACGAAACGGGTTATGAGTAACCATGTTATACTCATATAGAGCAAGAGAAGTCATATCATTTTGATCACCGTTTGTAGAAAAGCATATTTAAGTTTTCTACTAGATGTTATAACTAATCATACTTTACGTTTCGGAAAAATTCGAAAATCTGGGGAACTTGAAATCTTCGCGTGGAATCCCATTTTCTCTGGAGACGGAGAGGGTCTTCCAACGAAGAGGACCTTCGTCACAGCATGTCCCAGCCACTTTTCGTCTCTCCCAAACCTATCAAAACAAAATATTAGCCGAGTAGACGACAGGCACGTAATCAGCAGAATATCGCAGGGGGCTTTGAGACCGCGAAGGTAAGCATCTAAAATGGATACCAGGTATCGCTTTCAGCATCTAAAATGGATACCAGGTATCGCTTTCACGCTAAAATGACATCACAATAACCCGAGCAAGTGAAAATGGTACAAGAGACCTCAAACAGCAACAGACCATCGGGTCCTCTCGAGGCTTGCTTGAGAGGAAGGTGTCCAAAGCTCACAGATCAAGTGTGGTAAGAGACATACGGGTGATTTATAAACAAATATAAAGACAGCAAACTATTCATTTGGCTCAAGAGGTGCAAAGGAGTCCAATAACTCAAAGATTCCTTGATGTTGATTAAGAAAAAAAGCAGATCTCTAAAACTTCATCTTGCCTACACCATAAAAAAAGTTCCTTGATTTAGAGCAAGAAAATCAAATATCTCTTTTTACACATTCACCGCGTCCACAACAAGTTCCTAATGGCTATTAAAGTCCCACTCTCCCAACCTGGTTTAATACAGTGACCATACAAGACCTGTTGGTTACTCCTCCAAGACCCTCTGCACACAAACATAAATAATGTTGTAGGGGGTTCCTTTTGGAGGGGAGTTTGGGCCAAAAATGTGTACTTCTCGTGTCCCAACTCACGGAGAGCTAAAGGTTTATGGGAGGCGGGTTCCTCCCCTTCAGGAACGAACTCGTTCGTGTTGCTCTGTACATTACATGGCTCGCTGGCTAGCCTGATGGATGGGTGGAACATTGGGCTTAACAACTGTTGCTCCCTGGTGACTGGATGGAGCCCACGCGGGAGAAAGATTGAGGCGCGAGAGTGAAAGAAGGAGTGAAGAAGAGACACACACACACACACACACACACACACACAGGCTCAAAGATATACCAAAGGCAAAACAAGTGTTCAAAGAACGAATGAGAGAGAAATAAAAAAAAAGATACGAATTTTGTGTCTAAATCTGCGAACCTTTTGAGCGGCGAGGAAAGAAATTGTCCCGTACTCGGCCTCCAGAGATGACGCCCTATTGTCGCAAAGCCTTAAGAGGAAAGATCACCCTTTCTTTGTCTGCGCTCTGTGTGGCGGTGTTTTAGTGGTACTTCTGTGCATTTCATTGTTCGCGGTCGGTAGTTTTATATATATATATATATATATATATATATATATATATATATATATATAATGGAAGGGGTTCTTTAAATGACCGAGGCTCATGTTTGGTTCGTATGTGCTTTAAGACCTATGTCTCATTTCGGGGGCTTTGTTTATCCGTAAATCCTTTTCTTTTATATGATTTTTAGTTCCTGATATTGCTTGTGGGTTAGGATGCGTTTTGTGGTCAGCTAAATCGATGTTTTCGGCTGCTCGGTTCTTAGTATGAATGTGTGTGTGTGTGTGTGTGTGTGTGTGTGTCCACGAGCCACTATTTAGCTAAGTGTCAAAATGTTAACCTGTGGTACCCAAGTCTCGAGGTGCTCTAAGATGTCCCCGAACTGGGAACGTGAGAGCAAGAGGGGATGCCTTGTTAGACGTCCGTGGGTCTGTTTGTGGACAAGAAGTAAACACTGGTTTCTCACTGGCCTGCCGTGTAGGTAGCCACCTGTTTGCTCAGCTGTCCCTGCCTGTTGCCACAACAGAAACACGTGGTTCTCTCCCCATCCCTGGTTGTTGACTGTCTACCTAGCTAAGCAAACACAAGACATGGTAGAGAGGCTGCTTCTATACACTCAGAATCCCAGGCGATGATAACATACTGATTTTTTTTTGGCGTATTTCTATCAATCTTTAGACATCTATAGCTGGCTTAGCCTGTTCTATCTATCTATCTTTCTATCTAAATATCTAGATGTTGATCTGTCACTCTTTGCTTATCGATGCGAACACCTCGTTGTTGCCGAAATGGTCGATTTGCCGATGTGTGGTTATGTATTTACCTCAAGTGGTCTACTGTGATGAGTTGCTCTAGTGGTGGAAACGTTGACAAAAGGACACCTTGTTGAAAATCCTCAGTAACTTGTCATTCAAGGGTCCTGGTAGTAACTTCCAAAGAAAAGTGAAAAGTATTAGGCTTGTTGTCCAACTTAGGCTAAAGAATACTGTTGATTTAAAGACGCTTATATGATGCTCGCTGGCGGTGAGCTGTGTACTGAGGTGATGATTTGATCGTGACGTAGTTGGTTATCATTGACTATGCTGATGTGGTCAGTTGGACGAACGTGGTCATTCAGCTAAAGTGAGATCCTCATTTGAGGATCTGTTGACAGCGAGAGAAAACGGAGATAATGGTGACCAGTTAGAGATAACTAGAGAAATGGCAGACAATTTTAGACGAGAGAACAGTGCTGAAAAATCTCTCTCAAGGAGACGGGGGAAAAACTGATGGAGAGGCACCAACGACTGATGAAATACACAGAGACCATTAAACTATCTGGTCCTGACAGGTTGACATGGCTTAAACACAGGTATATTCAACACTCCACAGAGAGAGGGTAAGTTGAAGGCAGCATTGCCGTGTCTGAAGAGAGGACGAAGTACGCCAATAGGTATTTTGAGTTGGACCCTTTGAGCGAAGACGTCTAGTAGCAGGAGGTCCTAAAATGAGATGATGGATTAAGGACATCAGGAGCTCTCTTAGACAACGGGGAAGACATTTGAAGAAAATGAAGAGAGACAATGAGGACAGCAATGAGTAGAAGAGACTGACTTCGAGGCCGGTGACTGACTGACAAACTTTAAGACGCACTTTCTCGCGAGGACTGTGGTTCGGGCCTTGGTCTCGTGGGCACGAGGCCCCGTAAGACCTGTAGCTTCTTTGGTATTCAGACAGCATAGCCAGCCAGCCATCCCAGCTCCTGAAGACGTGATCGGAAGAAATAATCGCCAGATTTAGGTATTGGGTCTCCGCCCGTCCACCCGCCCGTCCGCTAAGCATCAACGGCTTTACGCTGCTCCAGACCTGATCACTGAATGGCCAGTCAGCTTCGGGAGTTAGTGTAAGCACAGGAACAAATGGAAACTAATCTGTCGCAAAAAAGACTGAATGAATTAACAACATTCATAGGATGTTTTTCGTCTGTTCTTTTTCGTAGAGTGTAATTCTGGACTACTTTGACCTTGTATATATATGTAGCATGTCTTTCGTCCCTATGTATGTATACACACACACACACACACACACACACACACACACACACACACACACACACACCAGCCTAACTAAGCCAAGTACCCATTTATCGACCAGCCCATATGAGACTGTGAACACCTGTGTTGGGTGTAGGCCTACTACCACGCCCATGATTTGAAGCTATGCTAGCCCGATCCCGGACCGTCCTGTGCTGATCTATGGTCAGTAACGCCAACCACTACTCCAAGGAGGCCCGTGTGTGTGTGTGTGTGTGTGTGTCACTACATGTCAAGAAGTAAAGGATTCTAAGGTTTTTGATTAGCTAATTGTCATAACCTTAATTTATGGTAATCAGATATCAAGATTATTAAGAGTACCTTAACCAAGAACGTGAGAGACAAAGAAAACGTCTAATTAGATGTTAGTTTGGTTATGTGGACAAGACGTAGGCATCGGTTTCACTGGCCAGCAGCTAGCTCAGCTATTCGCTCAGCCGTTCCTGCCTGTTGCCACATCAGTTGTACGTGATTCGTTCCCCAGCCCGGGCTGTTGACTGTGTGTCTTGCTAGACAAACGCAATATACAGTGTAACGGACACTTCATAATCCAAAACCAACCCTGCCAGGGACATAAAATACTCGCACTCTTAGTACATTTCACAATACGTCGAGACAATTCTATATCTATACTTTGTCCTATATCAAAGGTCCATCTATCTAGGTATTGGTCTGCCGTATCAGTAAAAAGATGTTGCCAGAGTAAGGGAAGAGACCTACTCCTTCGCTCTGTGAATTGTTTGCTAGCGAGTGTTTCTGGAACAACTCAGTACAGTTGTTAGGTATGTCACTCAATTGGTGGCGTAAAGAGAACATTTCACGCGTTTCTGTTGCTTAGTTCCGTTCAAAGAACTGGGGGACAGAATACCTTTTTTGAAAAATTTGACCAACTTTATGAGTTCCTCTAATCAGAGATTCTCTCTACTGTCGCCGTTACTTTACATTGCCTGTTAGTGATTAGCTGTACTGATGATTCGTGAAGGTAGTGGTGATGACTGGGTGTCAGGGGAGAGATTATCATCTCTTATCTAATCGCAGATTATGACGCTTAGGTCAAAGGTGTTTACCCAAGGACACTCGTTCTAGTATCCATCCTAGGTAACTATGCTGACGACCATCCCAGCACCTATTTCTATGAAAGAGTCCTGGTATTGCCTCAGGACCTCTCTCTCTATAGGCTCCTGTAGCTCAAGGTTAACGCTCCTTCCAGTAGAAGGGAAAGTGCACTCCTTTGGAGTTGGAAGTTCTTTGACGAAGCTGTTACTCCCAATGAAGAGAGAGAGAGGAGAGAGAGAGAGAGAGCATCCTTTTGTCAACATTATCAGGAATTTACAAGGGGCTCAGTTGTAGCAAAAACTGATTCCTGTGAACGATCAAGTACTCAGATAAGGCATCAGATGTATGTACCCCTTGGCTAAGGCGAGGGGGGGGGGGTTGCCCTTAAAGCATAAAACACACCTCATGAGCCATATAAAGACTTAAAGACATTGAGGACTTAAGCTCTCAAACAAAGAATTAAGGTTGCATTAAGATGCTCCACATTGAGTCTCAAAATATGCTCACTGTGTGTATATATACCACCTTGAGAGCAAAGGTGTGTATATATATATACCCCCTTCATATCAAAGGTATATATATATATATATATATATACCATCTTCACAGCCAATTCCCACTCTTTATATAAAAACCTTTCGTCTTGTGACACATTATGCATCCATTCCTAATATCATAAATGCTTTAAAAATGCTCACAGCTCTGGCTTAGAGCACCCACCTCCTGAAGAGAGGAAAATGCTTCATTCTAAAGCCCCAAAATACTGAGGCAGAAAATACGCATATCCTTGGGAACCAAAATTCCAAAACACGTATCACGAGAAAAAAATATTGAATGAAAATAAGACTCCACTCTATGCAAAGCAAAATGCCTTCTCTAAGATGCAAAATACTTACACGCCCTGTTGCACATAACCGCTTCCCTCTAAGCTGTAAGATAAGAACCAATTTTTGCTGTAAAATAGGTATAAATTTTTGCTGTGAAATGGGTACAAATTTTTGCTGTAAAATAGGTACCAGTTTTCGCTGTAAAATAGATACCAGTTTTTGCTGCAAAATAGGTACCCATTTTTACTGTAAAATAGAAGCCAGTTTTTGCTGTAAGAGAGAGGCGAGGGATTTCATTCAATACTCCATAAGATACCTCGAGAAATATTTTCCATCATCCGTTTTCTTTCATGCGAAAAAGAAAACTTCTCATTTCCCTGTCCGATTTTAGAGGGGGGGGGGGTCCACAACCTTTTATGTGACATCTTAGTGAAAATAATTTGAGAGTCTCTCTCTCTCTCTCTCTCTCTCTCTCTCTCTCTCTCTCTCTCTCTCGTGTGCTGCCAAGCGTACACTTCACTGGACTCCAGGCTATGTATGTATGTATACCTACGTCACAACACGCGCCGTTAATGGTTCCCCCAAGATCTTTTCGCAAGATAGATTGAATATTAATCATATTTGCATAACCGGAGGAAATTCATATTGAGAGGGAATTTATACATATATACACAAGATTATAAACAGAATGTTTATGCAATGTTTGTGCTTGTAGAGATTACAGTGTTATATTTAGGACAGGAGATTATCTTTTCGTCTTTGTTTTACTACACATTGATTTTTCCGTCAGTGTAAAACACGGGTTCTAAAGGTATGATAATTGCGTCACATCCTGTGAATAGATTGGGAGTCTGGTATAGTTTTGAGAGACTCTTCTCCACCAACAGATTACGTTAAGCTAGGTTAAGCTAGGTTAGGTTGGGTTAATCTAGGTTAGGTTAGGTAAAGATTAGATTAGGCTAAGTTAGGTTAAGCTAGGTTAGGTTAGGTTAGGTTCAGCTAGGTTAGGTTAAGCTAGGTTAGGTTAAGCTAAGTTAGGTTAGGTTAGGTTAAGCTAGGTTAGGTTAAGCTAAGTTAGGTTAGGTTAAGCTAGGTTAGGTTAAGCTAAGTTAGGTTAGGTTAGGTTAAGCTAGGTTAGGTTAGGTTAGGTTAGATTAGGCTGTGCGCGGGACCGTGGCTGCGCGCGGGTTGCTCGTAAAGATGGAAAAGATCGTATTCTCGATGATTAGCGAGGCGTGACAAGCATACAGATGATTTATAGAATACTACCTCTAAATTCTACATCCAGCTAAGAGTGCGCAAGTGCTGTCAGTCGTAGATATCCTTGCCTCAGCCAGGTACCAATTATATCGACCAGCCCCTCAAGGAGGATGAACAGCTGGGTTGACTGTGGACCGGCTGCCGTAATAACCAGGATTCGAACCTATGCTCTCGACCCTGGACTTAGTTAGGCCCGTGAATACGTCACGGTCAGGAACGCAAGCCGTTGAGTTAGAATCGTCTCGTCAGTTTTCATAGGATTTTTGAACCTAGGCGCTGTACTCTCCCTATTCTCCCTATGTCTCTTCTCAAATAGGATGACGAAAACCGAAAAGACTGTAGTCAGGGTGGAGACGCAACAGTGAAATATAGAGAGAATCATTTAGAGAAAATGAAAATAATCCCGATCTATAAAGACAAAATGATTCTTCGCCTCTTTTACCGCATCAGTGCGCTGCCTGGTTATTACGCCAAAAGTCCTTTTCCTTCCCTGGCTTTTTTGTGGACCAACAGAATTCATACTGTGTCTTTCCCTCTCAGTTTTCCTTTTTTTTTCTAATCAACGCTGTGTAACACTCTGTCCTTATCGATGTGGCACAGTCCTTTGTTCACTGAAGCCGGGGATGTTAGAAACAGCAAATAGCCTTTTCTGTGGCGTCTTTGTAACTCAAGTCTCTCTCTCTCTCTCTCTCTCTCTCTCTCTCTCTCTCTCTCCCGGGACTGCCAAGCATACTCCACTTGACTCCCAGTTATACACACACCACAGCACATCGTTTGATGGCTTTTTTCCACCCGGGATCTTTTAGCGGAATAAATTGAATATTAATCTCATTTGGTGAACCCGGAGGAAAATCACGGATAGAGGGACTTTTTGTAAGATTACAGGCAAAGTGTATAATGCAAATCCCGTGCCAGGAAAGGCTAGGGAAAAATATCCAATGATAAGTATTATATCTTACGTTATTTCTTTGCTGTTATCTTTACGTTATCATTCTTTGCTGTTATCTTCTCCTGAATGACGATGAGGTAGTTAAGACGCAACTACAGCTTGTATGTAGATGTAATGACTGGATACTTCCGATGGCGTGAGACTAACCAGTGGGTTACTTAAGTTAGGCTAAGTTAGGATGGTTTGGTTAAGTTACGTGTGAGACTAACCTCCACCAACAACTTTTTTGACTTAGGTTATATGCCAGGATAAGAGGTTTTGAAACCTATCCTCACCCAGGACCTGACCTCAGTGATGTATGATCAGATTGTGTCAATGAGATCGGTCTCATTACCTCCTGTTTTGTGCACACTGGCGAACCTAGCCTCACCTTTGCAGAGATTCGTGTTCGTGGAGACGACTACTTATATCCATTTCCTCTCGGGCCCCCGTCACTGGGGAAATGAAGCAGTCTCATTTCTGGCATTGATCCTAACTCTCTGTAACCGTCTCCCGGAATTTTCAGCTGGTGATTGGTGGCAGGGAAAGTCTTAGAAGTGTGGTCAGAACGAGAGGTATATTCTACTGCCCATCCCAGATAGCATCGGGATGCTGGCGATCAACCACACACACACACACACACACACACACACACAAACACAGAAATACTCGCAAGGATATGAAGACTCAATCATCTGGGAGAGTAAAGATGTAAAGAGAGAGAGAGAGATAGAGTAAAGAAGCCTCGAAGCCTCGAAACATTTCGCCGAAGATAAAGAATGAATCAGTTCAGTTACGCGTGAAGTCAACGTGTCAGCTATTTCGAAGCGGGTTTATTTGCATTTGACGGGGAACCAGACCTCGGCGGTGCCCCCTGTGATGTCTCATCACACCCGCAGTTTGCCGGGACTGTAGGCGAAATGTGACGTGCTGGAGTCTCATCGATTGCTTTGCGGAGAATTGAAGAAATGACTTTAGAAATATCTTTATCATGACTTTAAGGTACTTGCGTGTGAATGAACAGGATCTAAATCAATTATAAAACCATATGACGCTTTTTATAGGGTTTAAGTAGCATCTAGGATGCGCTCCGCGCAGGAGCAGGGACATGATGGATGCTTTTGACTCTTTTGAAGCGAGAAGGTCTTCGTAAAGCCGGTACTACTGTCTGCTCAATGACTATGGCGTACAGCCTCATCAAGGTGACTTTCCACGGGCGGTGTAACCACTTACAGGCGGAGTCCGGTAACACCCTCCTCACACAAACACACACGCACACACAGACACAAAATATATATATATATATATATATATATATATATAAATATGTGTGTGTGTGTGTGTGTGTGTGTGTGTGTGCGTGTGTCTGTGTGTGTCTGTGTGCGTGTGTCTGTGTCTGTGGGCGTCCGTGCATATTCAAGCCAAGCTTATTAGCAATAGATAAGAGAACTGCGACTCCAGCAGTTTTAACAACTTGTGTTACGCTCGAGGCAGGACGAAGCCTAGGAGCGGAAGGCCCACCCTGAATATTATACAACATTCTTCATGAAAGTTATACACACACTCCCTACACTATTCACGAGGAGCCGAGCACCGTGCTCCTCCCACACCCGGATATCACTGACCTTGTTAACATTCTAGACAGAAAGGGTGTAGAGCCCTGTGCTCTCGACACCAACCACTTTTGAAAAAAGCTCTTCGATCTGGTCTACCACCTGGGGTTGGCGTTCCGCCTCAAGCTTCTCGAGGACAGAAGTAGTCCTCTGTACTCCACTTAGTTGAAATAGAATTACTCTTTTGAGAAAGGAAGATTTTCCTTTATGTCCTAAGGCCACGATTATAAGCATTAGGGAAATGCCAGCAACAAGTAATGAGAAAAAAATCAGACATTCAAATGAAACATGTCTACCCACTTGTAAATCTTTAACCGATCCTGGCTATACAACAAAATCCCAAACGTCTGGAAGCTTGACTACATAATACCAATCCAATGCCCCTCCAAACCACCCTTTTCCACCTCCTCCTCCTCATCCTCCCGCCCTATACCGCTTCTGTCTTCAGTACCCAAACAATGAGAGAAACCGTTCCACATCAGAATCAGGCAAAAGATCCAACTCTCACCTGAAGAACCCAGTCGCTCCACCATCACTCAACACACAGATTTCACACAACTTATCCCGTATATCATAGCATGTATTATAACTTTATTGCATAGCTATTCTTTTCTTTTAATATGTAATTGTTTTAATCTTGTAATTATTGCATGCATCATTTTCTGTTTTGCGAGCCCTGTGAGAGGCATCATTGGACTGGGTAGGAGAAAACCTATGTCCCCTCATCCCTTTGAGATACTGTACTTTGATCTCAATAAACGTATCAGTCAATCAATATCCTGTATGGCTTCAACCAACCAACCACTACCCCCATCCTGCACCAGTGACAATAGGCATCAACAGAGCATTTTCAAAGCTGTTCCCCAAAGACTCAATCTCATATAAAAAGTATCGACAGTGTTTGGCAAACTTTGCACCCAGCCATCATACAAGTCTCTCGACAGATTCACTCTTAAGCACTCAACCTCTACAATGTAGTCACCCAATGAGCAGTTCTTTCTCCAACACTTAAAATTCTTCCTATATAAACTGCCATTATCTCTATCAAACCACACGTTGAAGATCCTCTCATAGGTAAACAACCTAACAATCACATAATTACACCTTGACATTACGCTACCAAGAGCAAACATACAGCTCTGTATCACACAATTCTATAGATGGTTCACTTGGAACAGAATGTCTGCATCTCCAGAGAAGTCTTCGATCACCTTCTTAACCACAGAAAGACAGGAATCTAACCAAAATGCGACCTCCACTTACCAGAAGTGAACAATTACTCCCACTTAACAAAACAACTGTTTTGGGCATCACATACGACACACATGACATTCACTCCCCACACCACATACATAAACACAAAAGAAATAAGCACATAAAATGTCCTTAGAACAGTAACTGGCGTCAGATATGAACAAGGAAAGAGAGTCCCTTGGGTGTTCTATATAGACAATTCATCCTCTCCACTCTAAACCACGTCTCACTGCCCGGTCTTCTACCTTCACAAAGGCAAAGATAACGTACCTACAAACCACACTTAAACAGATCACTCAACAAAATAACGAACATTGATATCGTAGCGAAAACAAAGGTTATAACAATAGATATACCAAATGTGGTAAAAAGAAAATGATCAAACAAGCAGGAGAATAGTTTACCTTCTCTCCCTTCCAAGTTATATAGACCTCCCGGGGCATCCACAGCACTTTATTATGCCTCTACAGCACTTTATTAGCCCGGGAGCCACTTTACTGCCCACTGAGACTTTTAAACTTTACTCCTCTATATCAATCCTCAGTGTTATTCTTACGTATAAGCGTTTATCAGCGTACACTAAATTAGCAACTCCCCTTCTCATACCCAGACCTTAGTAACAAAGATTATATTTGTCGAGTTGTTTTCTTTTTCGGTCTACAGAGATACGATAAGCAACGCTGTCCTTAACTTAAACCTTTTTCTTAATTCTAGTCATATTCTAACACAAATAAGTCATTATTATACAAGCAAAGAAACATGTTAAGCCGTACGGTACAATCCCGTAGCGTATTCAGCACAAATCTGTTATATGAACCAAGTCATTTCCAAAATGCATTTAGAGAGAAAGAGGATAATAGAAACTCCCTTATGAGACATTCATATGCATGAAATCATAAATTCTGTTTTTGCAGTCGAATCGTTTATCAGCACTGGCTTCATTTGGTGATTCGAATATATAATGAAACGCCCTGAAGCACCGAACCTTTCGACATCTGATTCAATACAATGTATCCATTCACCGCGATACAAATTCGATAGAATATTCTCGTCCATCTCAATGCAATGCACGACTTTTTTAAATAATCTACATTAAACAGGATGCATTTATTCATCCTTATGCATGTAGTATACGAGGGGTCGACGTGCTGTCATTGGAATGAAACAGGGCATATAAAGCGGTCGAGGCAATTGATGGAAAGGCCTTTGGGGCATGGTTGTAGATGGGTTGCTTTGGCTCCGGTGTAGTACACATGACGGCTAAAGAATGAATGTGAGCGAATGAGGCCTCACTTCGTCTGTTCCTATGCTACCTCGCTGAAACGGGAAACTGCGAACAGGTCTTATATATATTCATATGTGTGTGTGTGTGTGTGTGTGCGCGCGCGCGCGCCCTTTACATACCCAGCCGCTGGAGAAGGGAGGATTACTGCTGAAAGCATTATCGTGTTACTTGCAAATCTTGGACTTGAGCGAGGAACCAGACGCCTCTCTTGGGGACACAAGTGTAGACGCCTCGCTCTACATACTCCCCTGGGCTAGGATAACGGCTTTTTAAACTTCCTAAGCCAGAGATGTAGACACACTATAATGCATCTCTTTTTAACAGCAACAGGTCTATCTATAGACACCTCTCGCTTACACTGTTGAGTCTCAGAAGTTAAACTAAAGTATGAGGTTGGACTACGGTTCATGCAAGAGCTGTTAGGAACTCGTTTGAAATGTTAAAAGTCAGACACTGCTTCTCGCTGGAGTATAACTGCAAGACTATAATAGATTCTCGAGCCTAGCCTTCGGACCCAATACTCCAAGAACTAAGGTCTGATTACAGCTAGTGTTGTTACAAAGCCTTTGGGGTTATGTTCTAGTTATATTACTGCAAAAGAGTACACACAGGGATTGACGGTTCGATAGCAGTACTGCACATACTACTCCTGAAGTTGAGGTTCTAGCTTCAGAACTGCATAAACTACCCCTGAGGTAGGTGCTATAGCTGTCCTGTACATACTGCCACTGGAGATGATGGCATAGCTGTGGTACTGTATATATTACCCATGTGGTTGATGCTATAGCTGTGGTGCTGTACATGCTACCCATGTGATTAATGCATTAGTTTTGGTGCTGTACACACTACGCCTGAAGTTGATGCTATAGCTGTGTTGCTGTACATACTATCTCTGGTGCTATAGCTGTACTGTACATACTACCGCCTGTAGCTGATGCTATATAGCTGCGGTATTGTACAGACTTACCCCTGATGCTGGTGATGTAGCTGTGGTACTGTAAAGACTCTCTTGATTTTAGATTACACTACCAGTTCCACATAAACTCACCTGGTCAAAGGCCATGACACGATGCATCAAGGGTCGTGACCATGGGTCGTACCGTCGTACCGTCCTACTCAAGGAGTCGTTCCGTCGTGCTCATGGGTCGTAAAGTCGTGTTCAGGAGACTGGGCAACGGAGCGATGGTGAAATACGGATCCCATGGCAATACCTGTAATGAAGGTGTGTATGAGTGTAGTGATTAGCCAAGGCACGAGTTTCTTGTTACTGACAGCCCGCTGTCGGGTTTGCCATTATTGGCACAGGTCGTGTGTGTGTGTGTGTGTGTGTGTGTGTGTGTGTGTGTGTGTTATCAGGTGTGCCATTACTGGCACAGGTCAGGGGGGTGTACCTTCTCGATTGGCACAAGTCAGCCCGCTTGAGACTGGTAAGTTCAGTGGGCTTTTATAAGTGGATATACGTGTGTAGTGTACAATCTGACATTACGCTAAAAGTGGTTAGTGGTGGTGAGAACTGGAAATGAAAGCGTGAGAATCGTCATTTGGAGGGACGAGTTTAAGGGGGTCTAAGAATTTTGGAGGTGGGTTTTGTTGAACGGCTCTTGGAGGTGCGGTTGGGAGAAGAGGGAAATAAGATAGGAGAAGGACGACAGGTCCCAGGGATCAATCCATGTACTGGCAAAGGCTATGGTCTAGTTACTAAGGCTGCCATTGTGTTCTTCTGTTTCTTTCCCTACACCTCCAAGCTTTGGAACTCTCAACCTTCTCATGTCTTTCCCAATAACTATGATCTGGCACGTTTCAAAAGCCAGTTTTTTAATGTTTTACGTCAATAATGTTGCTAAAATCACCTCGTCTGTAAACCCAAATTTGGGACCACAGTCCCGTAGCTATAAGTGCAGTCCTGTACCCATAAACAACAGAGTAAATATGGATTAGCATGTTTTCAAAACACATATCAAATACAAAAAAAAAACAGATGGCTAAGCGCTTGGTAAAAAGATTCACAAGTTACGGAAGGGTTCAGGAAAATGAACTAGTCATGCCTAAAGAGGACACTTCCCATGACAAAGAAAATGAAGACCAACTTGATCAACGCAATGAAATAGGAAACTGTTGTATACTGAGTGTACATTACTTCCTTAAAGATCCGTGTATGATTAGCTATTCTTATTTACGTATCTGTATATATATTTATACTGTAGAGGGAGGGAATTTAACGCAAGTGTGTAATACTATTATCATATATATATATATATATATATATATATATATATATATATATGTGTGTGTGTGTGTGTGTGTGTGTGTATTCGCCGTTTAGCTCGGAACGAGGTAGCGTCAGGAACAATTGAAATATGGCCTCACTTGCTCACATCCTCTCTCTAGCTGTCATGTTATAGTGCATCTAAACCATCACACCCCCTCCTACCCACAACTAATGACAGTCCTAACTAACCAAGAACTGCTAGAGACTCATACCTGGACATTTTGTACCATCGTACAGCCTTTTAAGTTTATGTATGCTCTCTGCATTGACTAATTCCTCTCAAATTTATCTTCCATCTGCCACCACTGTAAGAGTACTGTGATAGTACTACTTTCACCTTGTCTTAAGTGTCTTGCTTAATGTCATGTAATGTCCTTTGGTTATTCGATCTTGCATGTCTTTCTCTGTGTGTGATAGATAATAAATAAAGAGCAGTTTACTGAATTCAGCCAGCCATTAGGCTGAAATAATGGAGTTTCAGAAAGTTGCAGAACTAGGGTGGTCATAGGAGGAACTAGTTAGTTAAACACATGAGTGTATGTGTTGTCAAAAGAATTGTCTTTAGAGTTTTCTTGAAAGGGACATCCAGTATGACATCCGATCTGCTATGCTAAAGATAGCCGTATACGGATACATATTATCTTAACACTGAGACGTAACACCAGGATAACACCAGAAGTTAACACCAAGATAACACCAGAAGCTAACACCAGGATAAAACCAGAAGCTAACACCAGGATAGAACCAGAAACTAACACCAGGATAACACCAGAAGCTAACACCAGGATGAAACAAGAAGCTAACACCAGGATAACCCCAGAAGCTAACACCAAGATAACCCCAGAAGCTAACACCAGGATAAAACCAGAAGGTAACACCAGGATAAACCCAGAAGCTAGCACCAGGATAAACCCAGAAGCTAACACCAAGATAACCCCAGAAGCTAACACCAGGGTAAAACCAGAAGCTAACACCAAGATAACCCCAGAAGCTAACACCAGGATAAAACCAGAAGCTAACACCAGGATAAAACCAGAAGCTAACACCAGAATAGAAACAAACTAACACCAGGATAAACCCAGAAGCTAACACCAGGACACCAGAAACTTTACCTACCCAATATTGTATCAAGAGAGGACTCTGTCAACCAAAGCGATGTGGTCGAGGACAGATGATGCCTGGTGGTTTGGTAGGCGGTGTTAGTGGATGGTTTTAGTGGTAGACAGCTGGTGTGTTCGGTAGGTTTGTGTGGCGAGTCTGGTTGGAGGTGCCTGGTGTGGTAGGCAATGCGCGGAGATGGCGTGGTCGTGGCGTTAGACAAGTGGAAGACGGACGGTTGGTTGGTTCGTTGGTTCGGTTTGACGGCTGTCGTTCCTAAAAAATGGAGGCTGTTGACTAATGCAAAACTAAGGAAACACGACGGACCGGAGAAGTGGAACCTGCCACAAGGCCATCTCTTCCATCTCCCCCTCTCCCCCTTCCTCTCCCTCTCCCCGCAGAAAGAGAGAGAGAGAGAGAGAAAGAGAGCAGCCCCCCTTTCCTCAGGTGATCTGCCCTTTGCCAGCGGTGGGTCCTCTTTAAGAGATTACCTCTTGAACTCTCTGCCCAAATACTCTCCTCAGTGTCAAGGAGCGATACAAAATTTGCATCCTAATTCTGGGATGGGTTTTAACTGCATTAGTAGCGTTTAGGTGGTGGGTTTTTAACTCTCGTAATGAGTATTCTGTTCTCCTGGTGATGGTTTAGCCACGTAATGAGTATTCTGTTCCAGTGCCGGTTTAACAATGTAATGATATGGTTTAATAATGTAAGGAGTGTTCTTTTCTCTTGGTGATGGTTTAACAATGTGATGATATGGTTTAACAATGAGATCAGTGTTCTGTTCTCCTGGTGATGGTTTGACAGTGTAAAAGAGTATTCTGTTCTGGTGATGGTTTAACCATGTAGTGAGTATTCTGTTCTCCTGGTGATGGTTTAACTATGTAGTGAGTATTCTGTTCTCCTGGTTATGGTTTAACCATACCATGAGCATATTCTTCTCCTAGTACTGGTTTAGGAATGTCATAGTATCCAAGAAAATTGAGAGATAATGACTTGCATAAGGAAATTCCAGTCTTTTAAGGCACTAGTGGTACCCCAGTTGATCTATCAATTCTCAACTGCTCGCTTAAGCGAGCGAGAGGGAGGGGAAACTCTATCTCATTTTCCAATCCCTCCCAACCACCTCCCTTGTGAGCATCGTCCCGATGGCCCTCGTCTATCATCACTACAGTTCTCGCAACGGCAATGGACTCCTTTCCTACCTTCACTACAGTTCCTGCCACGCCAAATGACCTCCTCCCCTTATCTTAACTACAGTTCTTGCTACGGCAGTGGTCTCCTCCCCTTATCTTAACTACAGTTCTTACTTCGACAGATGACCTCCTCTCCTATCTTAACTACAGTCCTTATTACGGTCTTCTGTGTGTGTGTGTGTGTGCGCGTGTGCCTCGTCAGCTCACTCAAAATTCTTTTCTGTCTCTCTGTTCTTCGTATTTTTCTAAAGAGAGTCGATTGGCGTATGATATTCAAGGTGTGCTTATGCCTTTTTGTGTGACGTTCATTTTCGTGTTACGGGGAAGAGAGAGTTTTATTTACACTCGCTCTTCCCCGTCTCTGAACTTTTATATGTTTACCGTGTCTTTAATTCTGTGTATACATGCATACATACATACACACACACAACACACATACAATCCCAGCTTAAGCCAGGTACCCATTTATCGACCAGCGTCGAGGGAAGGATGAACACCAGGGCTGGCTGTGGGCCCATTGCCGCGTCCAGGACTCGAACTCATGCGAGCCCGAGTCCGGGTGGGACCCTTGATGACTTATGGTCAGTAACGCTAAGCATTACGCCATGGAGGACCATATGTGTGTGTGTGTGTGTGAATCGAGGTTTTTTTTCAGAAATTTGCAGCAACGAATTCCTGAAAACACTTTTTATCTTTTTTTCATTATCTTATTATTTGCAAAATGACCAGAAATAGAATGGCACAGCCTTCATTCCCACACAATTTATTTAACAGCTTTTCCTTTTCCTTTCCTATATCTATGGTACCCAATCATATCCACATTCACCAGGTGACATAACCTGGCTGTTAATTGTTTGAGGAAACACTCATTAACTTTCCGTGTTGACGCTCATCAGCCAAAGTCAATACTCACCCTTGACTCTCGTCTGTGCTTCGACATGTCAATATTTAGCCCAGGTTTGAGTAGCCTTTTCGATTTAAGGCTTCCGTTAACTAGAGCGTATCTTTTGAAAAGTGATCGTAAGATTGTTTTAAACCCAGGCACTTTAAATGTATCCAGTCAACACGGGTGCATCCAAGCACTTGATGTGTCACGGAAAATTAGTGCGTGTGTGTGTGTCTGGATATACACCTTGGGCATGTCTGAACATCAGTATATCCCTATACTCCCTTAAAGTATATCCTAACACATAGGTGCTATAGTGTATCCAAACACTAAGGGGAGGAGGAGCCTTAAGGACAGTATAGTGCACTCATACATATAGGAGCGCATACAAAGAATGATATTGTTCTTAAAATCTTGATTATAAACGGATAACTACAGTGTATTTGCCCCTCTCGGATATATGGACAGGCTTTCAGAGTATCGACGGACTTAAACATATACAGAAATTCATATCTACAGCATAAAATAACACGTGGAATCGATGGAAATCATTTCACCATTTGGTCACCAGTCATATGGTGCTGGGTTCAGTCGACCTCTATATGCTCACCATTACCAACACATGTGAAGCTTCGGTCGATTTATCCATAAGGGTTTAGGGTATAGTTTGGCCTTCAGATTCCTTCCATCCTTTGAACTTCCTACACAAGACAATACAAAAATATTTTGATACACTTTCTTATTATTACTTGTATAGTTCACGGATTCTTCTTCTTCCTACAATTTGGCCATCAAATCTCCACCTTTATCATCATTTCTTCCAAAAGAATTTAAGGGCTTTAAGAATGTTGGTACTGCCTTAATCACTGGTGAAGACTACGACTGGCAAATGAAAATACACAAGTAAGAACAACAACAACTGTTCCATGGGGTGTGTTTTACTACGTTGATGTAGCCCAAGACGAAGGTACTATACTGGACATGCAGGACTACGCTAAGAGAGGTGAGAGTAGAAGAGTGAGACGAGATGATAAACGAAGGCTTGGCAGGAGTCCCACTGTGCTGGCGCAGATGCAAGAGGTGAAGCAGACGTCCCGTGGTAGTGGTGGTTGTTACCCGGGTTTCACGGTGCAGCTACAGGAGATGTTGAGAGCTAAGGGCCTGAGGATTTGCAAGAGAAGGGAGGAGGAGAAGCCGAAATCCCATCAGTGTGCTGCTAGTCCAACAGATGTGAAGGTGTTGTTTCAGGGAGAGAGAGTTGTAGCCGAGATCTTGTGGTAGCTGCAGTAGAAAAAGGACGTTGTATTAACGTCACACGGAGCTACTCTGCGAGTCAACACTGTGCGCTGTTGCTACTAACGGTGTTGGCGAGGCCCTTAGGTCTTCCTTAGAGTCAGAATATCATAATGGGAGTATTTATGAGACAATGAGACCAACCTGGGCTTGGCCGACAAAGCTCATTACCGCCTTTTCTCTCCGCCTTCGGCAGTAAAGAGAGAGAGAGAGAGAGAGAGAGAGGTCAGGTGAGGTCACACTGTCGCTACAGACAGTTACTTTATGTGATAACTGTTGTGGCCAGGTGCAGTGCTATGATTGTGGGAACTAGTCATCCACAGTCGAGAATGGTAGGCGCGTCTTGGTCATCGACAAGAAAGGACCAACATAGCAAAGATAATTCTGACTTGTTTTAACAATTCCATCAGAAAAGAAGGTCTTCATCTTCTTCCATTCATTCGCATTACTTCTTATGGTCGGATTATGATAACTCTTCGTGTGATATCTCGCGTCTGAATCTTAATCTCTATCATACCACAGCAATCAAGGAAAACTGGTCATGGACTCAACAGAGCAAGGATTAAGGGAACCAGAAGTCAAAAATCATCGCTTAAGAGTCGTGAACAACACAGAGACCAGCCACCGACTTTAAAAACGTGACGTAGCCACAATTTTCAAGAACCGGACGTAGAACGTCAACTTTACGTCGTGGACGGAGGAGAGGATAATTAACCAACCGTCGGAGAATGTCGTACGTTACGTAAGAGATAATCTCATACGACCGTTCAGTACGACAGTCCCGTTGTGTCGTGGACTGAGGAGAGGACGAGGGTGAGGGAAGGCTTGAGAATCGAGGGGCATAAAGTCGAGCACCGTCCCCAGTTTTGAGGACCGACCAAGTGTTTCAACGTCGTCTGCGCCGCTCCCAATATTGGCTCCAGCTGCCGGTTATGGCTGACACTGAGGCAGTGTGGGACCATCAATTGTCGAACGTTTCTGCCTCTGGACACACACACACACACTCTCTCTCTATCTATCTATCTATCCGTCTATCTAGCTCTCTATCAATCTATCTATCTATCCCCATTGCTCAGGCGCGCAGTATGTCTCTCTAACCAAAAAATTGTCTCTAATCACATCCTCAAGTTTGTTCATAGATATTTCGCGCGGGGCTTCATTGTGCCAGCTTCCAAAATACGTTATGTTCAAAAATCTATTCACAAGGACCCCGGAGGAGCCTTCGGCGTCTCTTGCATCATTAAGCAGACAGTGATGAGCACCTGCCTGTCATATAACACATATCGAGTATAAGAGAGTGATGAGTATGACATGGGAGTACACAAAAGAGGAATGGATATGCCGTGGAGTGCACTGTCTTTGGCACTGTCCCCTTGTAAAATGGCTTGTGGCATTAAGCACTAACCTGCGGTAGTCGATTGTGGCACTATCTATGGTCCGGTTGTATCAAGTCACTAGTGTCTAAGACCCGCCAAGACCTGGTTCCTCCTCTGTGTTCACCAAAGACGCCATTAGAGATAGCCCCTTTCACAACCCTGTTACCCACGTATCTTCTGTATGTATTTACGATGGCGTTCATCAATTCAGGTATGGTCCTTTACCATCTCAGACGTCTTGGCTGGCATTTTTGCCTTCTCCCTTCTCGCCAAACTCGGCTCTTCTATTTCCTCTGTCCGAGGAGGGAGTAATAGATCCCCTTTAAGTCCCCGGGACCACACCAGCATCACCTGTGGAGTGAGAATAACAAGGGCCCACGTTAAAAGGCCAGGAACACTGGTGCCTCTAAAGTAAAACTTTTTCCATCCTGTCACTGAGAGTTGACGATCGCTTTATAAACCCCCCAGGATGAAGGGAAGTGGACAAGGAGCCTTCGTCCGTATACTCAGGGTATAGAGAAATCCTTTATATGTTTTAGGGAAAAAATAATATACGTTGTCTGTCGTTTCTGAACAGTGCATTGTTAAGGAGGGTTGTATGTGGCCGTCAAAGACGAGAAAAATATGTCAGATTTTTAAAGGGAGTTTTTATCTTTTTATATCTCTCTATAACTCTCCTTGACAAACGACAATTTGTTTCTCTCTCTCTCTCTCTCTCTCTCTCTCTCTCTCTCTCTCTCTCTCTCTC